>CAUYRH010014446.1:0-22564 GCA_963574655.1 Perodicticus potto
TTCATGTGTCTGTAGGCTGTGTGCCTGTCTTCTTTTGAGAAGTTTCTCTTCAAGGCCTTTGTCCACCCTGAGATGGGGTCAATTGTTCTTTTCTTGCTAATACTTTTGAGTTCTCTGTGGATTCTGGTTATTAAACCTTTGTCAGAGGCATAACCTGCAAATATTTTCTCCCATTCTGAGGGTTGTCTGCTTGTTATACTTACTGTGTTCTTGGCTGTACTGAAGCTTTTTAGTTTGATCAGGTCCAAATAGTGTATTTTTGATACTGCTTCAATTGTCTGGGGAGTCCTCCTCATAAAATATTCACCCAAGCCAATTCCTTCAAGAGTTTTCCCTGCACTTTCTTCTAGTATTTTTATAGTTTCAGTCTTAAGTTTAAATCTTAAGACTATCTAAGATAAACCTACAGCTAATATTTTACTGAATGGAGTAAAACTAAAAGCTTTTCCTCTTAGAACTGGAACCAGACAAGGTTGGCCTCTGTCATTGCTATTCAACATAGTGCTGGAAGTTCTAGCCAATACAATTAGACAAGATAAGAAAATAAAGGGCATCCAGATGGGTGCAGAGGAGGTCAAACTCTCCCTTTTTGCTGAAAAATTTCTTTTTTTCTTTGCAGGTTATACACATACACCAAAAACCTAAGAACTTGCTTCTATTTTCATTTCAAAAATATGTTTCCAGTATTTAAAGCTGCAAAATACCATAGAAGTGTTTGTGAAACAGCTTTTAGAAGGAAAAAGTAGCTGATATTTTTATCTAAATAATAAGTCTACACTGCCATGGTGAAATTTTTTTTTTCTTGCAGTTTTTGGCCGGGGCTGGGTTTGAACCCACCACCTCCGGCATATGGGGCCAGCGCCCTACTCCTTTGAGCCAGAGGTGCCACCCGATGGTGAGATTTTGACCTTTATAAATTTGGAAGAAGGGAGGAAAAGAGGATGGTGAAATAGAATAGAACAGGATATAAAAATGGTCAGTAGTCAAATGGTCAGTTGGGTCACCATATCCTGCTTTTCATATAAATTCCTCTACTTTTACCCTCTCTTTAGATTACAAAATCACTTACCATGAAAACAGTGAGGACAGATTGTTTCACTAGCTCACAGGTGTCTGTTGCAGCTCAGCTATGAGGGAAGCTCAGTTAAGATCACATTTGGTTGAGTGCTTTGTCATTGCATACTGCATGTGGCACTTGTCTGTCTAGAAGTTCCCATTGACATTCTTTTCTAAGGATTCAACATAGATGGTGAGCAGGAGCAAGGCCTGCTGAGACAAAGACGAGGTTCTCACACAGGAGGATCAAGCTTGAGCTCTGATCCACTGTGAAGAGGTAAAGTAACTCCTCAGAGCCCTGTGGTGGCAAAAGGAGAAGGCAAAGGCTGTGTGTGTGTGTTTGGGAAGAGGGAGAGAAGCTGGTTGGAGAAAAATCGTTCCTCTGTTCTCCATTTTCAGTCCTTAATCACCCCACTTTACACTGCTTTTTGGTTTATGCCTTTTAAATCTTCTAATTGTCAGTTTGGTTGAGTGAATATTTAACTTTGTAGTAAATTGTGATCCAGTTTTGTAAAAAGTAGCTTGGGAGGGCAGTAAAGAAAGATTCAACATTATGGAAAATAACATTGTGTAAGAAAAGATCTTGTGTGATAAATTTTGTCCTGAAATAGAATGACTGGTTATTTAAGAAAAATTAAAAGAAAAGGCAAAACAGAAAGTTTAGCATGTTTTTAGATTATCCATGCAGGTTGACCAGAATTCATAAAAGGAAATTTGTGAAAGAATTTTCATGTGATCTAGTTGACTATGTGTTATAAAATTAAGTTAAATGTTTCCCTTTAATTTAAAAATCACACTACAGGAAGTTCTTTGTTTCCTTTTGTTTTTTGTTTTTTTGCCTTTTAAATAAATGGCCTGAAAAATAAAACAATCCCTTTGATGTCTGTATTAAAGTTTTGGGTAATGAGAGAAGACTGGACTTTGGTTAAGGTTTATACCCATACAGCCTTCTGTATTGCCTTTAGAATCTTCTGACTTGTGACCTTATTAAGCCTTTGATATTTGACAAACCTTCCAAAATCAAAACACTAAGTTCAATCTTTTTGAAATAATAAGACCACTGAAAGTCTGAGAAAGGCATATTAGGCTTATTCGGTATGTTAAAACTGTATAGGAAATATTGTCAGATAATGAAATGGTGGTTAATTTTCTGTGAATTATGTTTGTATGTATACATAGATTCAAATATTATAAAATATCGATATGTCTTACTGTATTTTATCAGTAATGATTTTTGATTCATCTCAGAAAGTATTTTTTTAAACTGCCTAAGTCCAAAGTTTATCCTTCAAGGCAAGTAATACAAAGGCTGACAGGTTTTCTCAAATACAAATTTCTGATAGCCTTGGAAATTATAAATACTATCAGATTGAAAGAAAACTTCCAGGACTTTAATTAGAAAGCTAACATGTCCATGAGTATTGCTTCAAACAGAACAGAAATCAATTACATGGGACTGAGCTGATTTTTATGGCTTTTTGTTTGAAATACTGCTGATTCTTTCTGTGCTCTGTTTTCCAAAAGTCAAGAAAATCATTTTCCATCTCTTGGGCTATTTATAGCCTGCAGCAAGGTAAGCATTTGTAAACAGAATCTGAACATTTATTTTTCTCTATCATTAATTTCTCTGGAATTTGAAAACCCTTTGCAATAATTCTTAATTTCTGACAACATAGTTATTTGCATAAGTTCAATAAGAATCTGTTTTCTTCTATAGGACACAATGAAAGACACTTGATCTTTTACAAAGGTTTTGATTGTAATGACATAGTTTCAGAGGTGTTCAGACTGTGTTAAGAAATAAGATTGACTTTATAAGGCAAATAGAAAGCCTATTGAAAAATTGGCTAGATACCTCATCAATAACATTTCCCTACCTGCAGTGAGTAAAGAATTTCACCTTCTGACAGGCCCAGGCATCCCAATTTGTTTTGAGACTTCAAGAGAAGAGTAATTTACCCCATACATACAGGTATCTAATGGCACAGATGAAACCGTGGCTTGTGAGAGGCTTTCAAGTCTAACCTGAGATTCCTTATGAAAGATTCCAGCAAGGCCAATTTCAAAAGAAAGAAAAGCCTAGATGGCTAATATTTATTCTTACTACACTTCATGCAAATAATCAAACCCAGTATACTGAAAGTACAGTTTATTTTGGCAATTAAATCTATTCTGCTATAATTTGTTTTTAGTAAAATGGGAAATTAGGGAGGAAAAAATATGTTTCAAAAGTAAGAAACTATGGCCTAGCTGTATTAGATTCCAGCCTTGTCTGCAATGCCAGCTCATAGAATGAGACATAGCTGTTTATGTAAACTGGTCAGTTAATAGGACTAAGAGACTGGCCAAAGGATATAGAATTATATACAGTAGTCACATTTGCTCCAATTTGTTTTTTTAATTCTTGTTTCTTAGCCCTAAGATAACATATTCTGTTCTAATAAGTAAAATATTTTAATTTAAAAGTGGGCACTAAACAAAGTTAAAAATATTTACCCCAAGGGACATATTTTGAGATGACTGCCCCAGAAAAGACATTATAAAATTTTGCTGAGAATACTTGTCTCAATCTTCAGCTTATAGGCCAAAAGAAGTGTGATTAGAGATTTGTCTCTGACTCTAAGACTGATGGGAAAGAAACTGCAAAAGTCTTAAAGCTCAACAAAGATCACCTGTTGGCTACACTGGACGGAATCTACACAGGATTAAACACATCTGCTGTGTCTATATAGACACCTTGGGAGAATTCGAAACCTGAAAAAAAACTTCTCAGTACGTGATATGGCTACAACACAGCCTCACAGGTGGCCCCTATACCCAACTGATTTTCGGAAATATTCACTTGAATTGCCCAGAACTTTAGATCAGTTGTATAGGAACTCTTAAAACTAAGTATTATCTTAAGAACTGTGCTAAGCATGTAAATAAGAATACTAATGTTCTCATCATGCAAATCTTAGCCTTGAAACCCAGAACTTACAGATATTTGTAGGTGACTGCTAAATGGTTTCATTCTCTTACCCTGGACACAACCCTGGTTCATCCTTGTCAGAGAAGGGATGAAGCCAGATTGAGCCTCTATTTACTTCTTACACTTTTGGTGTGAATGACTCATCCAGCTCAGATTTCAGGTTACTAATAATAGTATTTTTTTCTAAGGAAAGTAGTGTCAGATAATTTGTTACATAAGGAAGTATTATAAAAATGAGACTATTTTGGTTTTATCTATTTTTCTCAAATTAGTAATATAATTAAGTTAGATTTAGCATTAAGGCCATAGATATGTAGTTTTTGAGATATGTATCTTCCACATCCTGCTTTCCAGTAATGGACCCACCCAGATCAAGGAACTTACTCAGCTGGACTTGGACTCTCTACTCAAGATGACTTTTTCAAGGGGCCTCCAGCAGATGACCTTTGATTTCTGTCATGGCAAGCCAGGCCACCTCCTGAACTACACTATGCTACACTCTGAACTACTTAAGAAGAGGCCCCTTACCCTCCTGAAATCTACATCCTCAGGATTTGGAGAGAAAGACCTGATGAACTTAAGGGAAAATGGACTGGCGTCTGGGATATCCTACTTGAGACTCCCACAGTGGTCAAGTCTGGATTATATCATTCCCCCATTTAGCCTTATCTCTCCGAAAAAAACCAATGAACTCACGTCGGACCAGTGGACTACAGAACTGTACGGAGATGAGAGTTAAAAATTTCAGCTGTCAAGATGGAAAGTATATTATTCTCAAACATCTTTATTTGTTATTGTATTTAACCTGACCCTTTTCTCTTTTGTTATCTGTGGTACATATTGCTCCAAGTGTAACTTTAAACCTATCCCTTGACCAAATGTGTTCAATCTCTGGACGAATACAGTAAATGATAGCAATTATTTCTATTTAAAATCTATTTCATAGATGTGAAATGCAGTAATGGGGTGGAGAATGAAAGCACATGTGGTGAGAATAAGATGGAGTCAGTCTAGGGCCAACATGACACAGTTGGTCTGCTCAGCTTAGGTCCTAAGTGACCTTTAACTCCTGTCTCCCATTCTGATTGTTTTATAAATTTAGCTCCCACAGTAAAGATGCCTATCTTGAGTAGTTCAGGTGGATTGATTTAGGAGATTAACTTTTGAATTAGAATGTTGCAATAGGTCACTGAGGCATGTTGATTATTATGCGGTCTTTGCTTTTATATATAAAACTGTAATTTTGGAAATGGAAGAAAGAAACCGTCTTGGAGAGGCTACTTTCACTGTTCTCCAGAATCCTGGCCTCTGATGAATAAAGTTTGGTAGACCTATCCTGGTCTTTGCATACTGGCTGACAGGAACAGAGGGGTGCACCCTCTTCTTCTGGTAACAGGATTCTTTTAAATTTAATTGATACTTATAAAATTAACTTGATTGCAGTAACCTTGGTGTTGATGAGATTAATGCAGTGAAGCTTTTTATATAGCCTCATCAAAGTTCAGCTAAGAAAGTTGCTTTAATAATTAAGAATTTTAAAATATTTGTTCATATGGGAATCGCTTGTTAAGCTTAAATAAGTGAGACAAATTCAAAGGTAAATGGGTGTTTTGTGTCAGATTAAAAACTCTAAAGAATTAGAGGTTTGTCTTTTGTTTGTACGTACAAAAGACCTGAGGGATTGTTGTTTTCCCAATTCATTTGTTATTTTTTCGTGTTTCTTAAACTTCGCACTGGAGTCAGTACCATCATCTCTTGATTTCTTTCATAACTCCACATTTTTATTGTTTTCATATTTTCTTGTGTGTTTGTTCCATCAATGATTAGCTGTGCTGCTTTTCTTGCTGCCTTTTTAACTAAAAAATGTTTTGTGGCCTCTTTTATTCTTTACCTTGTACTAGTTGAGGGAGTAGCAATGTAAAATGTCCAAGGCCACATTTACTTAACTTGTCTTAAAGATATTTTCATTTTCTAGGATTTATCTATTTATTTTGCACCATTCTCTAGGATGAGAAGAAAGTCTTTGTTACTGGTTATTTTGTCAATCTGATTAGTACCATTTTGTGTCAACTCAAATATTTGAGAATTTTTATGTTGTATCTGTGGAGAAGAGTATACCTATATATACAAATATGTCGGATAATTTGTTACATAAGTATTATAAAAATGAGACTATTTTGATTTTATCTATTTTTCTCAAATTAGTAATATAACTAGTCAGATTTCACATTAAGTTTATATAACATTTGAATTTTTGTTCCATTATAACTTTTTTTATGAGTAAATATTTATAATATTAAAAATGATGTGTCATTCTCACATGCCCAGCAGGTGATGGGGGTGGTGGGTGGGCAGGGACTGTGGCCAGTGAGAGTAGCAAATACTACCTGAAGGCTTCCACTCAGGAGATTAAAAACTATTCTGCCTGCCAAAACATATTCTGAAGGCTGCCTGTTTTATAACCCTTGATCGGAATTTTGGGGGTTCTGAAATATATGAAAGAATGAAATTATAAAATAGTAAATGGTTTGGCTTTATTTTGGAGTAATCTGTTACTATAAAATTAAAATATTAGCATTAAGAAGTAATAAAGCAAGATACCTTTGAACCTAGTATTATAAATTCTATTTATATCATCGCAAGTATTCTAAAATAATTTACTGGTAGCTTCTTTTTCTGATAAGAGTTAGAATTTTTATTACATGTTTATTTCTTTATTTTTATTATATTTTTAAATTTTAAGTGGCCGATATAGTTATGAACAAGATTCGTATGGTCAGTTTCTGTCCCTTCATAAAACTTCAGAAAAGTATCATCTTAGCCATAATCTTAAAAAGCCTTTCCTTGCTTGATTGCTCTAGCTAGAACTTCCAGTACTACATTGATTACCAGTGGTGAAAGTTGGCATTTTTGACTTGTCCTAGATCTTAAAGGAAAGGTTTTTCCCTGTTCCATATTATACTAGCTGTGGGTCTGTCTTGTATGGCTTTATTGCATTAAGGTAAGTTCCTTCTATACCCAGTTTTTTGAGAATTTTTGTCATGGAGGGAGGTTGAATTTTATTGAATATTTTGTTAGCCTCAATTAAAACGATCACATGTTTTTTGGCATTTGTTCTATTGATAAGATGTGTCATATTAATTGATTTTTGTTTGTGAACCATTCTTACATCACTGGGATGAATCATTTGATCATGATCTTTGTAATATGTTGGTAAATTTGGTTTGCCAGTATTTGTTAGGAATTGTTGGATCTATGTTTATCAGAGATACTGGCCTGTACTATTTTCACTGTGTCTGTCTGGTTTGGTATCTGGTGCTACAAGACTCATAGACTGAGGGGAATTTCCCTTCTTCCTTGAGTTTTTGGAATAGTTTAGGTAGGATTGGTCTTAGCTCTTCTTGGAATGTTTGGTAGCATTCATCAGTGAAGCCATTGGCTTTTCTTTGATGAGAGGCTTTTATTTCTGCTTCTATCGCGTTACTTGTTACTGGTTTATTCAGGTTTTGGATTTCTTCCTGGTTCAATATTGGTAGGGTGTATGTTTCTAGGAATGTATTTAATTTCTCAGCATATTGTTGCTCATAGTAGTTGGCAATGATCCCTTAGACTTCTGTGTTAGTTGTCATGTCTCACCTGTATTTGTGTCCTCTGTCTTTTTTTCTTAGTATACTATTTTGTTTATATTTTCAAAAGACCAACTTTTTGTTTACTTGGTCAGAATTATTGCTTGTTTGGTTCCAATATTATTTGTTTCTTCTCTGATCTTATTTATTTCCATACTAATTTGGGGTTTGGTTTGCTTTTATTTTTGCTACTTCTATGAGAAGGTGCATCATTAGGTTGTTTATTAGAAGCTTTTCTACTGTTTTGATGCAGACACTTGCCACTATAAACTTTCCTCTTATTAATGATTTTGCTTTATCCCATACGTCTTGGTACTTGTGTTTTCATTTTCATTTGTTTTGAGAAATTTTGGAATTTCCTTCTTAATCTGTTCATTGTTTAATTTCTATATGTTTATGTATTTTGCAGTGATTCCCCTGGGTATTGATTTCTGGTTTTTTCCACGTGATCAGAGAAAATACTCGGTGTGATTTCTATTTTTATGAATGTTTATAAACTTGTTTTGTGGCCTAACATATGGTCTATTCTTGAGAATTATTTTTGAGGCTGAGGAGCACATGAATTTTGCAGCTGTTGTATGAAAAATTCTCTAATATCTACTAGCTTGATTTGTTCAATAGGGTAGACTAAGTCCAATGTTTCATTGTTGATTTTCTGTCTGGATGATCTTTCCATAGCTATATGTGGAATGTAGAGGTCTCCAGTGATTATTGCATTGGTGTATATCTCTCTCTTTGGCTCTGATAAATGTTTGCTTTGTATAACCGGTGCTCCAATACAGGGTGCATATATATTTAGAATTATCTCCTTGCTGAAGAAACACCACAAATGTTCTTTTCATTTGGCTTTCTATCAGACATTAACTCTTTTTTTTTTTTTTTTTTTTTTGTGGTTTTTTTTGGCTGGGTCTAGGTTTGGACTCACCACCTCTGGGATATGGGGCTGAGGCCCTACTCCTTTGAGCCACAGGCACTGCCCCATTAACTCTTTTTTGTTGTTATAAAATGGTAAATTTATTTTGATTTGATTTTTGAAGCAAATGTTTGCTCCTGCCTTAACATTACCAATGTTGATTTTAGTAATAAGATTTTATCCACAATTTTCCCCTTATACTATAAAAAATCAGAAGAAAAATACATTTTAATTGTAAGTGATCATCTTCTGAGATTCAAAGTACTCTTTTCAAATGTAAAGCAAACTCAGCAATGTACTTGCTATATACCAGGCAGGTAGCATAATTTATCTCACGTGATCTTCACAACATTCTTGCATCTGTATTTACAAATGAGGAAGCTGAGACAAAGAAGTTAAATTACTAAGTCAAAGTCAGAGAGAGGAAGTGGTAGATCTAACTTTGAATCCACACAGCCTAACTCTGGGACCTGTGTTCACTAAATTCATATCTCTTAATTCTCACTTAACTCTTAGGCAAGTTGCTTCTTTCCTGTGTATGTACTATAGTGGTTATGTGTAGTTTGATTGTTGTGATTTCTAAACACCGGGCTTAATGGGCATAAGATAGCTCCTCTTATTTATGAGAGGCAAAATTATTGTGTGACTTTTTTGATTTGATATTCAACACTCTTTGCCACGATGCAGCTCCAAAATATCTATTTAGAGATTTGAGAACACACTCCCCTGAAGTAAAGACACAGATTCTAATATAAGTCTATGTGACGGTCGAACTAGATATCAGATCCAGCTTGTTGGTTTTCTATTGTGCTCCAACTTAACACATCAACTTTACTCCAAGTTTTTCACATCTTTTTTAAATTTTTATTTCCCTAGGAAATAAAGGTCTCATTTATATTGCCCTTCTTGACATTTTTTGTTTCATTATATCTTATTAGGATGGAAAAATATTAGAAGGAAAAGTAATGTTTTCTATTATTTCAATATTCTATATGTCTAATTCTACACAAGATTTCAGTAACCTCAGTCCCTTCTTCATCAGAATTTTCTCTGAACTGAGCTCAATTGTTGGACTCATACACAATATCTTTTGGCCACCATAAATAATTTTGACCTCTTTTCTTTTTCCACTTTATAAAATTTATTTATATTCCCCCGCCACTCCCCATAGGACTGTTAATTGCTATACCACTTGCTTTAGACATAAGTGTTTTGTTCTTTCTTGTTGGTTATCTTCAGCTAATGACAAATTCACGTGCTTTCATCAGATGTTTTGGTTCCTTTAAACATCAAGAAATAGATACTGAAAAACATTAAAAAATTTCACAAACGGGCCACTGGAACAGATCATGTGACTCATCATCATTCTAACTATATTTCCACATCAATTATATAATGGGCCTCAAACCACCAAGTGTGTAATTGTGCGTATATCACATCCCTGTTCTCCTTCGCATCCAAGTTATACTCAGGTATTGGTCAGGTTGGGGTACACATATGCATTCCTTAAAGTCTCCTCTTATGTTACTCTACACAAAGGGCACACTTGCTCTATTGGATCAATGTGGCATCCCAGATCATGACCACTATTTCTCCTAGACACATTTCTCATTGTCCTGCTATTTTGCTTTTGTGAAAAGATGGCAATGAACAAAGATTCACCACCCCCCCACCATCCTACATCTTTTACAAATGTTTTTCATAAACTCTTATCTCACTATTAAAAGTCACTATAAATTTTCTACACTCTTCTTAATAATTCTCATCCCTCCATCTAAACTAATGAACTAAGCACATATCAATATATTTTAAAATGTACTCTGAGTATATCCTGTAACCTTTACCAAGATTCTGAAATGGATGACCTGGTTGTTGATTAGATTTCCCCATGGTAGTCATGGAAGGACTATAAGGGATTTAGAAATTTGTCACACATCACACAAAGGTTGTGTCACTTTCTGTTAATAACATTATGATCATAAACGCTTGCTTCTTCACATCATATTTACTTGTTCTAGATAATTGAAATCACTGTGTGTGTTCTTATGATTGAATTGTTACATGCAGGTCACTATGTGTCCTTATTATGATCTTTTTATCCCATTAGCAGCATTCCAATAGCAAATTATGTTTACTTTATAAAAGATCAAAGTCTCACAAGTTCATCCTTATTGTTCTAGTCCCAAGGCATAGAATTGGCTACTTTCCAGGGAACTCTACTGCTTTCCCGTAGGAATTAGTAGTAGTGCCCAAATCTAGGCTCTAATAGAGGTAAATCAGGCTGTTTTTCTTTAACACCTGCGGACAGCAAACAGGATCCTTAAATAACTCTAATGATAGATGATAGATTGGTTGGAGGAACTCCAAAAACAGAGCAAGCATAGGCTACTTCATTTTGAGCATAAGGCACTCCATTTTGGCTATTCAGTGACCTCTACTGAAACCACCCTGTTCTGGGACCCAGCCAGAAGGAACAAGGAACTAGTGAACACAATGGCTCCAGGGGGCCTACCTAAGCTGTAAAGGAACAGAACAGTCTCAGCAAGAAGCCAGCTGGAACTGTACCTGGCAACAGTCACTAGTACATCAAAGTAACTCTCTCCCTCTCCTACCCAACCTAAAACCTTTAAAAGATAAGCACTCTTGCCATCCATCCTTCACCCAGGCACCGAATAAACTTTAGCTATTGCTCTATATCTGCTTTGTGACTTGATTGAGTCAACTACTATCTTACAATACCTTACAACAGAACAAGTCTTTCTTTCTTCTGTCCCCCTCCCCACCTCCCTCCCTGCTCCTTTAGCAAGAAACTCATGTTGATGGTTCCAACCAATTTATACCTTTCATCAATCTCATTTTATAAGAGAAACTATAAAAACTAGGTTTTATAGTTATACAGTTACCTTCCAAATATATATTTAAAATTACTAATTTCTTTTTCTGTTGGAAGGACTCTTGGCCCAAGCTACCTGGAATTGGTTATTATTGTCAATTTCTTATGTTCCTTTTAAATTTTATTCCTATAACCTAGTTGGAAAAAAGAAAAGACATAAGATTTCTCTAAAGGAACTCTAAAATCAACAAAAACCTTAGGCAAAAATACATGTGTATAGATAAATGATGACTCATAGGCTTGGTTTAAAATCTTTAACACTTTTCATGTAGGACCCACTAACTGAATATTTTCCTTCATGCTGTTACTTGTTTCAGTATTTATGTCATTTTTATAGACAATTTAATTGATCACCTTCAATTTCCCAGAACTCCTTGAATATATTTATATCTGTTAATTCCTGTTGTATTATCTCAATTGCTCTAAATAATTCACCACTTAGGAAATAAAATCAAATTTTAAAGAAAGTTGTCAGAAAATGTCATAAACAGATAACTCTAGAAATACACAAAGAAAAGCTTGTATAAAATTGTTAAAACCTAAGTTCTCGACTTCAGTATAGACAAAAAGAAAAAGACCCAGCTATTGAAGGACTTTCTAACTAATAAATAAGTATTTCTTATGCCTGTTCACATCCAGTGTTTATATTTGTTTATAGTGTAATATACAATGTGCCCATAAAGTTCATGTGCAATTTAAAATAGTACGCAATTTTAATATACAGGATGTCCATAAAGTTTGTGTGGAATTTAAAATTGCATACTATTTTAAATTGCACATGAACTTTATGGGCACACTATATATCAAATATCTAATAACATCATTGTTTGAAATTATAACAATCATTACTTTCACTCTTTCCCTGTACCCACTAGAATGGAGCATATATACAGAAAACCAACACCCATGCCTTGAACAGAGGCACCTGGGCACTAGAGCAAGTGACACACCCAGAATTGGTTTTTAGAGCTAGAAAGTTACATGTATTTATGAAGAAAATAAGAAATCATTTTATCTCCTGAATATATGACCAACAAGCAAAGATATTTATTGGAACAAGATACAAAATTCTTCTAAATATCATACAAAGAATTTTATATGTCTCTTGCAGGTACTGAATTATGGAAGATTTAGAAAAAAATTTGGTGAAATTTAAAGGATATTATTTTGGGCGTGGAGGACTTGATGTTGACTTTTTAGAAAATATAGAAGATTTTCAAATTAGAGATGATGATGTCTTCGTAGTCACATACCCCAAATCTGGTAAGTTCATTATTCCAACAGCTAATCTAAAACATAAAATGATACTTTCATAATATGAGAATTTATTTATGTATTTTTTACTAGTATATCTATGGCCATATACTCTTAATCCATTGAACATTCAAAACTAACTAACTAGTCAATATCCTGTGAAATAAGATCTTTTATAATGCGATTGTAAGTTATTTCTGATTTAGCAATAGAATAAACAAAATGTTAAAACCATTAGACTTGATAGAATCTATCAAACACTGACTGTGGAAGTGAACTGAGGAGGGAGCCAAAATATTTACCACATAGGCAGGTACTTGGGAGATATATCTGAAGCCATATTTAATGAGTAGGAGCTAAAGAAAGAGGAAAGTTAGCATGCTAATTACCATATTAGTGAATAATTCCTAAACATTTTTCAATTGGTCTTTAGGTCATAGAATGCCTTGTTTCATTAAAGTAAAATGCTAAGTAGGAGTTTGGGTAGGGAAATTTTAAATAGTTTCCCTTCTTGCACCAGGGGCTGTAATTTTACTTCCTGCCTGAGGCTCTACCTTGGGGCTTCCATTCTTTCCTCCTGCCTGACTTTCTTGCTGATCACCCAGTATGACTAAAGCCTGATTTCTATTCCATTTTCTATTCTGTTTAGTGCCTCTCAGTTTTGTTTCATGTGCTATATTAGGAAGACACATTCTCTCTACAATATCCCCTGATACCCTTTCAATCTGAGACCTCACCACGCCAAGTCCATTTCCAATACCTTGGGTTCCCGATCACCTTGAAAGGAGAGATCAAATGGTGAATCATTTAACTTCTTAATAATAATGTATCTAAACCACAGAAACCAATCAGCATTTACAAGACCAGGGATATTTCAAACAATCTTTGCATATATAAAACATTCTTAATAAGAAAGAGTCAAGTCGGCTCGGCGCCTGTGGCTCAACAGGCTAAGGCGCCAGCCACATACACCTGAGCTGGCAGGTTGGAATCCAGCCCGGGCCCGCCAAACAACAATGACGGCTGCAACCAAAAAATGGCCGGGCGTTGTGGCAGGCGCCTGTAGTCCCAGCTACTTGGGAGGTGGAGGCGGGAGACTCGCTTGAGCCCAGGAATTGGAGGTTGCTGTGAGCTATGATGCCACAGCACTCTATCCAGGGTAACAGCTTGAGGTTCTGTCTCAAAAAAACAAAAACAAAAAAAAACCAAAACAAACAAATTTTGTAGCCAGTATTTTAAAATGATGACATTTTGGCTGGATGTGGTGGTGCACGTCTATAATCCTAGCACTCTGGGAGCCTGAGGTGGGTGGATTGTTTGACCTTGTGAGTTTGAGACCAGCCTGAGCAAAAGCAAGATGCCACCTCTAAAAATAGCCGCGTGTTGTGGCGGGCACCTGTAGTCCCAGCTACTCAGGAGGCTGAGGCAAGAGGATGGCTTGAGTCCAGGAGTTTGAGGTTGCTGTGAGCTACGACGCCATGGCATTCTACCACAGGTGATTGAATGAGATTCTGTCTCAAAAAAAAAAAAAAAAAGATGATGACATTTTTCACAAAATCTGGATTTCCGGAATCTCTTGAGAAAATGGGAAGGTCTATAGCAACGGCAGACTGGCCTGGCAGCAGTGGCCTTGAGTGGGCACAGCTGATTTGGAAGAGGGCTACCTTTCCTTGGTGCTCCTTGCTTAATGTCATCGGCAGGTGCTTGGAATTTTTTTTTTTTTTGCAGTTTTTGGCCTGGGCTGGGTTTGAACCTGCCACCTCTGGCATATGGGGCCGGCACCCTACTCGCTGAGCCACAGGTGCTGCCCCAGGTGCTTGGAATTTAAGTGAAACCAATTTACCATAGGTGAGGTGACAAATTTGTAAAAAAGAGTTAAGTTCCTGGGTGGCGCCTGTGGCTCAGTGGGTAGGGAGCTGACCCATATAATGAGGGTGGCAGGTTCAAACCCAGCCCTGGCCAAACTGCAACAACAAAAAAAATAGCCGGGCGTTGTGGTGGGCACCTGTAGTCCAGCTACTTGGGAGGCTGAGGCAAGAGAATTGCCTAAGCCCAGGAGTTGGAGGTTGCTGTGAGCTGTGAAGCCACAGAACTCTACTAAGGGTGATAAAACGTTATTCTGTCTCTACCAAAAAAAAAAACAACAGTTAAGTTCTTATAGCCTATTTTTGGTCACAAAAACATTACTAAACTTTTAAATGAAGACCAAAGACTTGTAATATTAAACATTGAAATCACTGTGAGCTGTCCATACATTTCAGAAAGATTAATCAGGGCCGGGTGCGGTGGCTCACACCTGTAATCCCAGCACTCTGGGAGGCCGAGGCGGGTGGATTGGCTGAGCTCATGGGTTCGAGACCAGCCTAAGCAAGAGCAAGACCCCATCTCTAAAAATAGCCGGGCATTATGGCGGGCGCCTGTTAGTCCCAGCTACTTGGGAGGCTGAGGCAAGAGAATCGCTTGAGTCCAAAGTTTGAGGGTGCTGTGAGCTATGAAGGCCATGGCCTTCTGCCGAGGGTAATAAAATGAGACTCGATCTCAAAAAAAAAAAAAAAAAAGATTAATCCAAGTGAGATAGTTATTTACCCCACTTTCGGTGAATTGGTGAGTGATGGTGGTGGTAGTGGTAGGTTCAATCAGGGAATAAATGTTTGTAAAGGGAACATTGAGCACTTCCCATTCCCACAGAGTTCAAAAACAAACCATCACAAATGCGGTGGGCTCTGTATTGTTTATAGTCATGTATGATCATGCAGACTTTATGCACTTTTATTTTATAGTCATTTTTTTATATTCCTTCGTTTATTCGTCTTCCGGCCCACTGATTCCACTCAGAGTCATGGGTGGCTGGAACTTCTCCTGGCAGCTCCGAGCACGAGGCAGGAGCCAATCCCGGCCCAGATGCCGTCTCCTTGCAGGGCACACTCGCACCCACAGTCACTCAGATGAGGACAATTTAGACACTCCAGGGAATATAACTTGCACATTTTCAGGGTATGGGAGGGAACTGGCGTAGTCGGAGAAAACCTGCACAGACCCAGGAAGAATGGTCAGACTGCACACACCGTGGCCCTGGCTGGGGCTCGATTTTTTTTTTTATAATGAAACAATGTTGAACAAAACCAATATTGTTTGAGGACCTGCTGTATTTAAGTTTATTGGATCCCCCCCAGATCTGTGGCCATGGAAGGATTAATTACAATCAAAATCCACGCAAGCCTGGAAGTTGCTCATAAATGAGTCACGAAACAGGAAGCTGGGAGCAGGTATAAGAGGCACCATCAGACGGGACTGGTGTTGGTGATGTTTAAGTCATTGTCCAGGAGGTAGATGTCTTGTGTCACAGCCAGTCCCCTGGCAGAGCACGGAGACCTCGGGAATGGCAGCTGCCGCTTACTGAGCCTAAGTGCCAAGTATGAGGGCTTTACATCTGTCATCTCATGGACGCCTCCCACCTAACTTCACCTGTTCAGTTTTCAGAAAGGGAAGTTAATAGAAGAAATTTGGGCTCAGAGATGCTAGATGCAGGTTTTTTTTTTTTTTTTGTAGAGACAGAGTCTCACTTTATCGCCCTCTATAGAGGGCCGTAGCGTCACAGCTCACAGCAACCTCAACTCCTGGGCTTAGGTGATTCTCTTGCCTCAGCCTCCTGAGTAGCTGGGACTATAGGCGCCTGCCACAACGCCCAGCTGTTTTTCTGTTTTGCAGTTCGGCCGGGGCCGGGTTTGAACCTGCCACCTTTGGTATATGGGGCCGGCGCCCTACTCGATGAGCCACAGCCGCCGTCCTAGATGCAGGTATTTTTAGCTCTGCCAGTCTAGTGAATGTAAACGGAGTCCCTTGGTTCCTTTTTAGATACCGCATGTTACCCAAGAGTAAGTACTCAGCGGCGTTAAGAGATTGCACCGCAGCCACCATCCACTTCCTGAAGTCCCTGAATGCGTATGGGGTGGATCCAGCCCGTGTTGTGGTCTGCGGTGACAGTGTGGGAGGCGGAGTGGCAGCGGTGATCTGTCAACAATTGGTGGACCGTCCAGATCTGCCCCGGATTCGTGCACAGATTCTGATCTACGCTTTCCTCCAAGCCTTGGACTTCCAGTTTCCTTCCTCTCAGCAGAACAAGAATGTCCCGCTCCTCCCATGGAGCTTTCTGTTCTACTGTCTTTCTTGTTTCCTGGATTTCAGCCCTTCCTGGGAAGATGCCATCAGGAAAAATGCTCATTTGCCCACCGGTGTCTGGGAAAAATATCGCAAGTGGTTGGGACCAGAAAACATTCCAGAGAGGTTTAAGAAGAGAGGATACAGACCCGTGCCCCCAGCACCCCTTGATGAAGATGCTTACCTGGAGACAAATGCTATTCTGGATTTAAGGTGCTCGCCCCTGATTGCAGACGATCACATAATGTCTCGGCTCCCAGAAGCTTGCATCGTGAGCTGTGAGTATGACCTCATCCGCGACCATTCGCTGTTGTACAAGAAGAGGCTGGAAGACCTGGGAGTGCCCGTGACCTGGTACCACCTGGAGGACGGTTTTCACGGAGTGTTGAACACCCTTGACATGGGCTGGTTGCGGTTGCATTTCCCCGGCTCCACGAGGATTATGAATGTGCTAGTCCGTTTTATAAAGGAGTTGTGACCGACTGTCTTTCCTGCTGGCCCCTGAGGGTGCTATCCACTGTCATCCCGCCTCCTGGGGGACCCTCTTCTTAGTTTAGGTGGTTCTGAGTAGGGCTGGGGCAGTGGGGGGGAGGGGGGGGTTGAGGTAGCTCTTGAATTCCTGGTCTGAGTTCTAGAACCACACAGTGCGTGCTCCTAACGTCAGGAGGAAGGCGGTGAAAGAGACAGGTTTGGGGGCTGGGGGTGGGTTTCTCTGTTGGGGAAACCTGAGCTGGATTGGCCTATAAGAGGGTGGCTCACAGCCTTAGCGCGGTAGAGTTCAGACTGTCTGGGTCAATCCAGACTGTGTGTGACAGAAGTGTCTGGCGTCTGGGCCTTCGAATAACACAGTTACATCACATGCCATCTCATGAGGCTTCTCCAGTGTGGCTCAGAGGCAGGGGCTCTGATATTCCGGGCTGCTGGGTGGTGGTGGTAGCAGAGAAACTGGGCTCAGCTTCCTCCTTTTGGGGGGCACAAAGACACTTTTCCTGCTGTTTCCCAGCTTCTCAGCTCAGAGTCTCAACTGCCTGGAAGAATTAAGACAGAATGGATAGATTTTCTTTATTCTTAAATTTCAGATTAATATGAGGGTCCAAATGATTAGGTTACATAGTTTGCGTTTCGAAGGTCAAGTTCAAGTTGTAGTTGAGCCCTTCATCCAGGGGGTGTGCTGTATACCCTTACCTTGTGCACATTAGGTAAGAGCTCACCAATTCTCTCCTCCCCTTTCCCCACTCTCTCCTCCCCCACTTAAAGACATTGTGTTTTTTTCTCGTGTGGGTGTGTACTCATTTTTCTATTGCTTTCATAGTAGTATTGGATACTTGATTTTCCAGTCTTGTGATACATTACTAAGAAGAATGTGCTTCAGCTCCATCCAGGTTAATACAAAAGATGTAACGTCTCCATCTTTTTTTTGATGGCTGGATAGAACAATGGATAGATTTTCCATAGTGGTGGGCGCCTAGTGGCAGATGAAGACAGCTGGGAGATGCTGACTAGGGGAGTTCTGGAGCTCCTGGGGTTAAAGTGCAGCTTCTAATCAAGGGCCCAAAAGCAACGTTATGCATTCAAATGGAGGAATTGGGAGGCAGGCTGAGTCTTGAGCCAGAGACCCATGAAGGCTAAGCCTAACCAACTCAATCTTATCTATGGAGGGAAATCAAGAGATAGCCAAAGGGACAGAAGATGTGTTAGTGAGAACTACCTCTATTTCAAGACATGGAAACAACTCAAGTTTGCCTCGGTCAGAGAGAGAATATATTGGCTTTGGTCATGATTAATTTTAGGCCTGCAATGTTTAGGCAATGTTTGATCCAGGAACCCATACCTGCCATTAGCTGTCTTCACTTCGTTTCTCTGCTCCTCTCTCCTCTGCTTCCCCTTCAACCCTCCACGTGGTGGCACTGACAGCTTCCTGCTTACATTCTCCTGGAGTTAAGTTCATTATTATGGACTTTTCTCATTCACAGCAGTCCCAGCAAAAACCTCTTTGTAACTTGATGGTTCTATTGGCTTTCTGAGTGGCGTGTCCAGTTGCTCCATCCAAGGGGAATGGACTATTCTGACTGACCAGGCCCAGGTCCTATGTCTTCCAGGTCCACTTGGTGCTTGGACTGAACATGGGGGAGTGAATGGTTCCTTCCGATTGTGGGGTGGACATCAACCCTTACTCTGCTACAGAAGCTAAATTGGATTCTGAGTCAAGGTACTTGGAAATGGTAAGAGAAGTCGAGGATCACAGGGCAAGCTGACCAAATAAAAATTCCTTTGAAAAGGATGTTCAGAAGCCCATACTGGCCCCAGCTGGTCTTTAGGAGGCTCTGCTGCTGGTTGATCAGTGGACTTTATAGGCCAAGATTTAAGATGATTGCACATAGAACTCTGTGCATGCCCTTAACTTGTTTTCAGTTGAACTATTGTGCTGAAATAAGATAGAGAAAGGAATCTCATCCGGGTGGTTTCTTTTGTGACATGTATATATTTTCAATTTTTTTTTTTAGGGGGTGGCTTCTTGATCACAGCTGACCTGGAGAAACAGGAACCACCTCCTTCCTGAAAACACATCCTGTGGTGGCCTTTCAGGGGTTGGAGAGCATTGGCAACCAAGGAGCATGGTCCTTTCTGAGACAGGCCTCTGCAGGGAGGCTGGTAGTTTGGCTTTTCTTGTTTCATCCCTGGTCCTGGAGGTGGGTGGAGGAACGTGAGCTGTCCTCCTGGAGAGATGGAGTGGTGAGGAGTTGGTGAGCCACCGGAGGACCATTTCCAGTGGTGATGAATGGATTACACTTTAAGAGGCGGGGTGTGTCTCTGGGTAAACTAATTTCTACAGTGGCTTCTTTCTGTAGATCATGGGAGAGATAAAGCACTTTCACCCAAGGACTAGATAATGAACTAGGGGACCAGTGCTCCACTCTGCTCCTTTGTCACCTCATTGCTATCCTTCCTGCAATCCATTCATGAGGCTCAGACAGTGGGAAAGGGTAGAAATGAACGTTCATGGGTGATGGGCACTGATGGGTGAACGTTCATGGGTGATGGGTATTGGGTTGTTTAAATCTGCCCCCTTGTGTGTTCCTCTCGTGAACCTACAAAGTAAGTACAAGCATATCTACGGGACATTGCAGGTTTAATGGCAAACCCCTTAAATAGAGCAAGTCACATAAATATTTTGGTTTCTCAGTGCATATGTTTCATACTATACCGTAGTCTATTAAATGTGCAACAGAATTATGTCTAAAACAATAATGTACATATCTTAATTTAAAACACTTTATTGCCAAAAAATGCTAAAGATCATCTGGGTGTTTAGGGAGTTGGAATATTTTTGCTGATGGAGTGGGGGATCAGAGTCACCCTGCTGATGGCTGCTGACTATCAGGGTGGCATTTTTTTGTTTTTAAATAAGATAACAATGAAGTTTGCCACATCGCTTGATTCTTCCTTTCATGAAAGATTTCTCTGTAGCACATGATGCTGTTTGAGGCTGGCAGGTTCGAACCCGGCCTGGGCCAGCTAAACGACAATGACAACTGCAACAAAAAACAGCCGAGTGTTGTGGTGGGCACCTGTAGTTCCAGCTACTTGGAAGGCTTGGGCTTGAGGCTTGAGCCCAAGAGTTGGAGGTTGCTGTGAGCTGTGATGCCATGGCACTTTACCAAGGGCGACATAGTAAGACTCTCTCAAAGAAAAAAGAAAAAAAAAAAGAATGGATGTTGGGTGGCACCTGTGGCTCAAAGGTTTTGGGTGCTGGCCCCATACGCCGGTGGGGGGGGTTTCAAACCCAGCCCTGGCCACAAATTGAAAAAAAAAAAAAAAAAAAAAAGAATGGATGTTGTGTTAGAAAGCATAACAACATTAATCTCCTTATACATCTCCATCAAAGCTCTTGGGTGACCACATGCATTGTCAATGAACAGTAATATATTCAAAGGAATTTTTTTTTTTTTCTGAGTGGTCGATCTCAATAGTGGGCTTAAAATACTCAGTAAAGGCTCAGTGCCTGTGGCTCAACGGGCTAAGGCACCAGCCACGTACACCTGAGCTGGCGGGTTCGAATCCAGCCCGGGCCCACCAAACAACAATGACGGCTGCAACTAAAAAATGGCCGGGCGTTGTGGCGGGTGCCTGTAGTCCCAGCTGTTTGGGAGGCGGAGGCAAGAGACTCGCTTGAGCCCAGGAATTGGAGGTTGCTGTGAGCTGTGATGCCACAGCACTCTATCCAGGGCGACAGCTTGAGGCTCTGTCTCAAAAAAAAAAAAGAAGTGAGCACATGCTGTTAGGAAAATGGTGCCAATAGACTCGCTTGGCTTGGGGGTTGCCACAAATTGCCAATTTATAAAAAAAACATAAATTGCGAAGCACAATAAAGCAAAGTACAATAAACTAAGGTATGTCTGTGTCCTTTTTTTTTTTTTTTTTTTGAGGCAGAGTCTCACTCTGTCACCCTCAGTAGAGTGCTGTGGCATCATCATAGCTCACAGCAACCGCACTCTTGGGGTCAAGCAATCCTCTTGCCTCAGTCTCCCAAGTAGTTGGGACTACAGGTGCCACAATGTCTAGTTGCTTTTTTTTAAAGAGATGGGGTCTCACTCTTGCTTAGTCTTGTCTCAAACTCCTGATCTTCAGGCAACCCACCTGCCTTGACCTCTCCAAATGCTGGGGTTACAGGTGTGAGCCACCGCGCCTGGCCCTAAGTCTGTGTTTTTCTTTCTCTCTCTCTCTTTTTTTTTTAGAGACAGAGTCTCACTTTATCACCCTTGGTAGAGTGTGTGGTATCACAGCTCACAGCAACCTCCAACTCCTGGGCTTAGGCGATTCTCTTGCCTCAGCCTCCCGAGTAGCTGGGACTACAGGCGCCCGCCACAACGCCCGGCTATTTTTTTGTTGCAGTTCAACCGGGGCCTGGTTTGAACCCACCACCCTTGGTATATGGGGCTGATGCCCTACCAACTGAGCCACAGTGCTGCACCCTATGGCTGTGTTCTTAAACCCACTTTACAGATGAAAAATCTGAGGCTTAGAGAGATTAATAACTTCATTCATTTTCTTTCTCTTTCCACTTGAACTGAAGTCAGCTGGTTAAGTAGGCCGCATTGTTGGACCCACACTGTTCATTGCCACCCTGCTCTGCGTGAAAGATCTTTAGTGCTTTGCCCTATGGCCCATTAGCCCAGGATTGCAGCTCTTTTCCTTCCCAGACACTATTGAGCCACATGATCTTAGCTGAATCATTTCCTTTCCAGCAAGTTGTCAGCTACTATCTGATCTGAGTCAGGTTGATAAAGTCAAGTATTTTTGCTCTGTGGTTTCCTTTCCTATCTGAATGACTTTGAAATTGGTCCCCTCGTGGTCACCAAAAGATATTATCTAACCAAGGAGTCTATCTGTCAGTGCATAGCTGAGATGTTCAAGTGACACCATGCAGGGGAGATGGGCACCCACACATCTGTAAGCCAAGACACTGGGGAGTATTTCAGTAAATCACTGGAGTGTCCCCAGAAAAATCTGCCTGTTAGCTCCCGGCAAGCACCGTTTAAGAAAGGTCGGTGAGGGCGGAGCAAGATGGCAGCCGAGTAACAGCTTCCTTGCGGCTGGGCACGGTGAAACTGGGGAGAGAGGACTTCAGGCATCTCTGGCAGGTGGGATCTACCCAGGAACTTCCCCTTGGGGACACAGGGAGACAGCGTGAG
>CAUYRH010014449.1:0-25451 GCA_963574655.1 Perodicticus potto
TAACAAAAGAAGTGAAAGACCTCTTTAAAGAAAATTATGAAACCCTAAGAAAGGAAATAGCAGAGGACTTTAACAAATGGAAGAACATACCATGCTCATGGCTGGGAAGAATCAACATTGTTAAAATGTCTATACTTCCCAGAGCAATTTAGCGATTCAATGCCATCCCTATTAAAATACCAAAATCCCACTTTCAAGACCTGGAAAAAATGATTCTGTGCTTTGTATGGAACCAGAAACAACCCCGTATAGCTAAGGCAGTTCTTAGTAATAAAAACAAAGCCAGGGGCATCACCATACCAGATTTTAGGCTGTATTACAAGGCCATAGTGGTCAAGACAGCATGGTACTGGCACAAAAATAGAGACATAGATACTTGGAATCGTATAGAAAACCTGGAAATGAAACCAACAACTTACAGCTATCTAATCTTTGATAAACTAAACAAGGGCGTTCACTGGGAGAAAGACTCTCTATTCAATAAATGGTGCTGGGAGAATTGGATATCCATATGTAAAAGATTGAAACTGGATGCGCACCTTTCTCCACTCACAAAAATTGATTTGAGATGGATAAAGGACTTAAATTTAAGGCATAAGATGATAAAAATCCTCAAAGAAAGAATTGGAAAAACACTGGAAGATAATGGCCTGGGGAAAGACTTTATGAGGAAGACTGCCATGGCAATAGCAACAACTACAACAATAAACAAATGGGACTTAATTAAACTGAAAAGCTTCTGTACAGCCAAGGAGACAACCACCAAAGCAAATAGACAATCTACCCAATGGTAAAGGATATTTGTACATTTTGAATCTGACAAAAGTTTAATTACCAGGATCTATACAGAACTTCAATAAATCTACAAGAAAATAACCAACAATCCCATACATCAATGGGGAAGAGAGATGAATAGCATCTTCTCTAAAGATGACAGATGAATGGCCAGCAAACACTTGAAAAAAATGCTCATTATCCCAAAGTATTAGAGAAATGCAAATTAAAGCCACCTTGAGATACCATCTAACTCTCCAGTAAGAATGGCCTATATCACAAAATCTCAAAATTGCAGATGCTGGTGCAGATGTGGGAAGAAAGGAATACTTCTACACTGTTGGTGGGACTGCAAACTAATATAGCCTTTTTGGAAGGAAGTATGCAGAAAGCTCAAAGAACTCAACCTAGACCTCCCATTTGATCCTGTAATTCCATTACTGGGCAACTATCCAGGAGGAAAAAAAAAAAAAACTTACTATAAAGACACTTGTACTAGGCTGTTTATTGCAGCCCAATTTACAATTGCTAAAATGTGGGAACAGCCTCCTAAATGTCCTTCAACCCAGGAATTGATTGGTAAGCTATGGTATATGTATACCATGGAATATTACTCAGCCATCAAAAAAAAATGGAGACTTTGCAGCATTTGTACTAACTTGGTTGGAGGTGGAACACATTATTCTTAGTGAAACATCACAGGAATGAAGCATGAATCCTATGTATTCAACTTTGATTTAAGGTCAATTAATGATAATTAATGACACAGTGGGGCTTGGGGGAAGGAGAGAGCAGACAGAGAAGGAGGGAGGGGGTGAGGGAATGAAAACAAAAAAAAAGGAAAGAAAATAGTGTTTAATTCTCACATCAATTGGATTCAATTTTGACCAAAGTACATTACTTAAACATTAATTTTTAATTCAACTTCTTAATATGTTGTTTAGGATATTGCATCCTCACTTGTAAGTGAAATATGTTTGTAATTTCCCTTTATAATAATATATTTTCTCCAATTTCAATATCAGGTGTATCCGGGTCAAGTAGAACGATTCTGAAATATTTCTTCTTTTTCTATTGTCTATAAGATTTGGCATGATCTGTTTTTTGAAACTCTCCTTTCCTTTTATTTATATAACATTAGTTGTCTATTTTTTGAGACTTTGGAAAAAAAATAAGAAGTTAACTGATGACTTCATACTGAGCCTCAGAGTTAAAGCACTCTATAATGTCTTATTTGACAATGTGAACATTACTTTCTTGGCATTATTATTACTAATATTGCTTAATATTTCGATGCAGTAATTGTCTGTTTTCTTTTCTGAATGTATTTATCTTTGTTCATTCTTTATGTGGTTTTTATTTCTAATCCTTATCTTAAACATTGTTATTGTCATTAAATTTTAAGCCTTTTAAATTCTGTGAAGGCAAAAAGTGGAAACCTAATTAACACATGTATATGTAAAAATAAAAAAAAATAAAAAAATAAAAAAATTTATAATTTATTTAAAAATAAACAATACATTATTATTAATTATAGTCACCTCTGTACAATACATTCCAGGACTTTTCCCTCCTGTCTAACTGAAGCTATGTACCCTTTGACTGACATCTCCCTGTCCCTCTATCCTCCCTCCAGGTCCTGCTAATCACTGTGCTACTCTTTGCTTCCGTAAAGTTTAATTTTTCAATATTCTATACGTTAAGGGAGCTGTAGTGTCTGTCTTTCTGTGCCTGGCTTGTTTCATGGAGCATAATGTCCTCTGGGTTCATGAACATTGTCACGAATGACAGAATTTCCTGCATTTCAAAGGCCAAATAGTATTCCATTGAGTGTACACACCACATCACTTTTACTCATATCCACCCATGGACTCTGCAGTTGTTTCCATATCTTGGCTATTGTGAACGTGGGGGTGCAGACATCTCTTTGACATACTAATTTCAGTTCTTTTGGAAATATACACAGTAGTGAGTGATTGTTGGATCATATGGTAGTTCTACATTTAGTTTTCTGAAGAAGCTACATCGTTTTCTACAAGGCTGTGCTAGTTTACATGCCTACTGAAACTGTAAAAAGATTTCCTCCTCTTCACACCCTTGCCAACATTTGTTATCTCTTCCCTTTTTGATAATAGCCATTCTAACAGGAGTGAGGTGAAATTTCATTGTGGTTTTATTTTGCAATTTTTTGTGATGTCGAAGAAAAATGTTGAGGCTGAAGGTACACCTGATGGTCATTATTTAATATGTCTTCTTTTGAGAAATGTCTACTTAGGCCTTTCTCTATTTAAAAAATCATGTTATTTGTTTTCTTCCTATTGAGTTGTTTGAATTCCTTTCATATTTTGGATATTAACACATCATTGGATGTATGGTTCACAAATATTTTCTTCTAATCCACAGGTTGTTTCTTCACTCTGCTAATTGTTTCCTTGGCTGTGTAAAAGCTTTTTAGTTTTGTGCAATCCCGTTTGTGTGTTTTTACGTTTGTTGTCTGTGTTTCTGTGCTTCTGGAATCACATCTGGAAAATCACTGCCTAGACCAATGTCACAGAACATCCTTCTCTGTTTCTTCTAGTAGTTTTACTAGAAATATAACCCTAGAAATTTTCTAGTGAAACTATGACAAATGTACCAACCATACTATATTCAAGCTGATGTTAATCAGCTTGTTCATTCTACAATGTATACATATATTAAAACATCATGCTGTACATTACATAAAATTTCAGTTTCAGGTCTTATACTCAAGTCTTTAGTTCATTTTGAGTTAGTTTTTGTATATGGCTTTAGATAAGAATTCAGTTCCATTGGTTTATATGTGTATATCTAGTATTCCTAACACCATTTATTGAAGAAATTGTCCTTTCCTTATTGTGTGTTCTTAGAACTTCTGTCAAAAATCAATTTACTGCAATGTGTGAGTTTATTTCTAAGTTCTGTATTCTGTTCCAGTGGTCTCTGTGTCTGTATTTATGACAGCACCATGCTGTTTTGATTACTACAGCTTTGTAATATATTGTAAAATAAGGGTATGTGATGCTTCCATCTTTGAGCCTTTTGCTCAAGATTGTTTTGACCATTCAAGATCTTTTGTGGTTCCATATAAATTTTAGAATGTTTTTTATTTATAGGGAAAATGTAACTGGAATTTTGATAGGGATTGCATTGAATCTATAGATTGCTTTGGGCAATATGGCTATTTTAACAATATTGATTCTTCCAATCCATGAACATAGGATATTTTTCCTTTTGTTTGTGCTATCAGTGATTCCTTCTTTTTGGTGAGACATTGTCTTACTTTCTTGCCCCCAGTAGAGTGCTGTGGCATCATAGCCAACAGCAAACTCAAACTCTTGGGCTCAAGTGATCCTCTTGCCTTAGCCTCCCAAGTAGCTGGGACTACAGGCACCTGCCCCAACTCTTGGCTATTTTTTAGAAATGGGATCTTGCTCTTGCTTAGGCTGGTCTTGAACTCCTGAGCTCAAGCAATCCACCTGCCTTGCCTTCCCAAAGTGCTGGGATCACAGGCATGAGCCACTGTGCCTGGCCTATCAATGATTTATTTCATCAGTGTTTTGTAGATCTCTTTATAGAGATCTTTTGCTTCCTTGGTCAAGTATATTCACAGTATTTTATTTTATTCCATTATTTTATTTATTTTGTAGCTAAGGTAAATGGTATTGCATTCTTGATCTGATTGTCAGCTTAGCTGTTACTAGTGTATAGAAATGCTACTGACTTGTGTACAGTAATTTTGTAACCTGAGACTTTACTTAATTTATCAATTCGTTCAGGCTTTTGGAGGAATTAGCTCTTTTTCTTATTTGGATGTCCTTTCTATCTTTCTCTTGCCTGACTAGTCTAGGACATCCAGTACTATGTTGACTAGAAGTGGTGACAGTGGCCAATTTTGTCTTGTTCCAGTTCTTAGGGGGGATGCTTTCAACTTTACCTCATGCAGTATGACACTGGCTGTGCATTTGTCATATGCAGCTTTTACAATGTTGAAGTACGTTCCTTCTATGCCTAGTTTGTAAAAGGTTTTTATTATGAAGGGGTGCTGGATTTTATTGAATACTTTTTATGCATGCATGTCGAGATAATCATATAATTTTTGTTTTTAATTCTGTTTATGTGGTGAGCCACATTTATTGATTTATATATGTTGAACCATTCTTATATCCTGGGATAAAACCCATATAACCATGGTGAATTATCTTTTGATATGTTGTTGGAGTCAGTTTGCCAGTATTTTGCTAGGGATTTTTGCATCTATATTCATGAGGAATATTGTTCTGCTGCTTTCTTTTTTGTTATGTCATTACCAGGCTTTGGTATCAGAGTAAGAATTAAGTGGACTTAATTCTTAATTAAAGAAACCCTGGAATTAAGTGGGACTCCAGAACAAATCAACTTGTTAGACATTTATAGAAAGTATTAGGAAGGGTTTCCTCCTTCTTGGTATTAAGCAACAGCTTCAGTAGGATGGATATCAATTCTTTGTAGATCTGGTAGAATTTGGCAGTGAATCTCTCTGGTCTGGGGCATTTTTTTTCACTGGGAAACTTTTCTATCACTGACTCAATCTTGTTATTCATTATAGGACTGTTTGGGATTTCAGTTTCTTCCTAATTCAAGTTCAGGAGATTGTATGTTTCCAAAAATGTATCCATTTCCTCTAGATGTTCTAGTTTGTGTGCAGACAGGTGTCCATTTGTATTTCTGTGGTATCAGTTATAATATCTCCTTTTTTCTTTTCTTTTATTTGGAATTAGTGTGAGGGTACAAATATTTAGGTTGCATTGTTTTCACTTCTAAGGTAAAGTTCAAGTTGTAGTTGAGACCCTCACCTGGGGCATGCAGAACACCTTCACATTGTGCACATTAGGTAAGATCCCGCCAATCACCCTCCCTCCTGTCCTTTCCTCCTTGCTACTCTATATTTGCATTTTATCTTTCATGCGGGTGTGTAGTTGTTTACATATTGGTTTCATATTAGTATTGAGTACATTGGATGTTTTTTTATCCATTCTTGAGATACTTTACTAAGAAGAAGGTGTTTCAACTGCATCCAGGTAAACACATTTACATTTCAGGTAAACACAAAATAAGTAAAGTCTCCTTCTTTTCTTATGGCTGTATAGTACTCCATGGTGTACATATACCTCAGTTTGTTAATCCATTAGTGGGTGTCTGGATTGCTTCTGCAACTTAGTAATTGTGAACTGAGCTGCAATAAAACATCCTGGTGCAAAACTCCTTGTGGTAAAATGATTTTTGTTCTTCTGGGTAGAAACCCAGTAATGGGATTGTGGGATCAAATGGAAGGTTGACTTTTAGTTCCTTAAGAATTCTTCATACTTCTTTCCATAAAGGTTGTATTAGTCTGCAATTATGCTAGCAGTGTAAAAGTGGCCCCTTCTCTCCATATCCATGTTATCATCTGCAGACTTGAGACTTTCGATGTGGGCTAATCTCACTGGAGTTATCTCCTTTTTTTTTGGATTGAGCTTATTTCAATTCTCTTTTTTTCTTTGTTAATCTAGCTAGTGGTGTAGTTATTTTGTTTGTTTTCTCAAAGAATCAATTTTTTTATTAGCCTTTTGTATTGTGTTTTGGGTGTAACTTTCATTTAGATAATGTTATGATCTTTGTTATTTCTCATGTTCTGCTAGCTGTTGGTTTAGTTTAGTCGTTTTTCTAGTTCCTCATGATGTGACATGTTGTTAATTTGAGGCCCTTCTGGCTTTCTGATATGGGTGTTATGTAGTATGTATGTATGTAGCATTGTGAACCTCCCTCTTAGCTCTGCTCTTTTGGTATCCTAGAGATTTTTGGTAACTTATGTCACCATTAGCATTCATTGTTTTCAATTTTTTTGATATCTATTCTGATTCTGTTATTGACTCAAAGATAGTTTAGCAGCAGGTTGTTTAATTTCCATGTAATTGTACCGTTTTGAGAGTTCCTCTTGGAATTTATTTGTAGTTTATTCCACTGTGATCTGAGAAAATACATGGTATGATTTTGATTTTTTTAACATTTGCTGAGACTTGTCTTAAGGACTAACATATGGTCTGTCTTAGACAATCTTCTATGTGCCAATGAGAAGAATGTAGATTCTGAAGTTGTTGGGTAGAATGTCCTACAAATATCTTGTAGGTCCATTTGTTCTAGAGTTCCTTTTAATTCCAGTGTTTCTGGAATTAAAAGGAACTGTTGATTTGCTGCCTCAATAATCTATCTAGTTCTGTCAGTGGAGGGTTGAAGGACTCCACTGCTGTTATATTACTGCTTATTTCATTTCTGTGGTCTAGTAGTATTTGTTTTATGAATCTGGGAGCGCCAGTGGTAGGTGCATATATACTTAGAATTGTTACTTCTTGTTGAATTGATCCTTTTATCATTATATAAGGACCATCTTTGTCTTTTTTTACTGTTATTGATTTAAAGTCTGTTTTATCTGATATATAGTCTTCTTTTTAATTAAATCCATCCTAGTGGGTGCGAAGTAGTATCACATTGTGGGTTTAATTTTCCTTCCCTTAGTGACTAATGAAGTTGAGCATCTTTTTGTGTTATTATTCACTATTCATGTATCTTCCTTTGTGAATTGGCTGGTTGAGTGTTTTGTCCATTCTTGGATGAAATTGTCTCCTTGTTATTGAAGTGTAAGAGTACTTTGTATCTTCTGGATACAAGTTCTTCATTTGGTATATGGCTGGTATATGTTACACGTTTTGTAAATATCTTCTCCCAGTCTTTTCACTTTCTCACTAGTGTCTTTTGAAATGCAGAAGGTTTGAATTTTGATGAGGTTCAATTGATCAATTTTTGTCTGGTAGCACAGATTTAATTTGCATTTCTTTTATATGGGCGAGGTTGATCATTTTTTCACATTTAACATCTTTTGTTATGTTTCAAATCCATTTGGGTTTTCTTTTCTGGAGAGTGTTCATATCTTTTTGCTATGCATTTGCATTGGGTTACGGGTCTTTTCCTTATAGAGCTGCAGGGGTCCTTTATGTATCAGAAAAATGATCTCTTGTTTATAATACTCATTACAAATAATTCTCCCAGGATGTCATCTGGCATTTGTCCTACCCAAGGTCATTGTTTCCATGCAAATTTAAAAACTCTTTTTCCTCTGTAGATAAATTTGCTATTTTTTTTTCTTCTTTGACTCCTGGGTTAGCACCACAGTTAGAAAGATCTTTTGCTTTTGAGGTTTTAACATATTTCGTTATTGGGTGCTTTTAGTACTTTTAAGTTTTTGTGTTGTTTTATGTCTAAATTTTTGATCCACTTGGAACCATTCTGAAGTAAAGTATAAAGAGATAGTAATTTAATTTTCTTCTCTTTCAGATCACAACCTGGCTATTCTAATACCATTTATTTCCTTTTTTTCTCATACATTTGAGATGCTACCTTCATGATATACTAAATTTCCACATGAATTTGGACATGGTACTTGATGTTCTATTCTTTTCCATTGAAGTGTCTTTTCAACCATTTGTCTGGACAAAAGGACAGCAACACGTTTTCATACCTGGCAGGCACAGTCCCTCCTCATTGTGCCTCATTTTCAGAATTCTACTGGTTATTCTTGACTATTTGCTTTCTACTTAAAGTTTGGGGTGGTCACCCTTTCCTGTCTCCCCTCCCCCAGCACCCCAACTTAATGCTGTCAGTATTTTTATTGGGATGATGTTCTATTTATACATGGCGTTTGGGAGAGCTGAGTGTTTATGGTTTTGAGCACTTGTACCTAACAACGGGTTTCTTTTCCATTTCTCTGTTTGCATTGTTTGGAAGCATTTTAAATTTTTCTTCACACAGAACACACATTTATTATTAAGTTTATTCCTGGGCCTTTTCCCTTTGTGTTGTTGCTGTTGTAAATAAACTCTTATAATATTTTCTATCTAGTTTGTATGTACAGCAGCTATTGCTTTCTGTATGTTAATTTTGTAATTCTCCCATCTTCTCATGGCATTTAGTTTTTCAGTTTATTTTTTGTTTTTCTAAGTGTAGTACATATCTGAAAAAATTGATCACTTGTCTCTTCCATCCCCCTTTCTATATTTCTATGTTATTTCTCTTGCCTAATAGTGCAGGAATTCCTATGCCGCAATGTAAATAATAGTGGGGATAGTGGATTTCTTGTATTTTTCTTTCCATTAGTGGAAATGTTTCAAGTGACTTTAATTAAGCGTGACATTGGGTTTTGAACTAAGAAATACTTCGTCATGTTCGACAAGTAGCCATACATTCCAATTTTGTTGAGATAAATTTTTAGACATCTAGAATGGACGACGAATTTGTCAAATGCCCTTGGGGGACCTAGAGGGATGAGTTTAGGGATTTTTGTTTAGGGATCCCGTCATAGGATGCAGCGTCTGCACAGGCACCCCACACGCAGGCTGCCCCTGCACCCCAGGACGTGGCTCCTTCACTGTGGCGTTGCGCTTCTTTAATATGCTGCTGGCTGTCGTGTGCTAATGTTTTAGTTTAAATTTTCGTGTTCATGCTCGTAAGGAAGACGGATCTGTTGGTTCTTATCATGTTCAATGTTTTGGGGGGTTTGTATCAATGTTATGCTCATTTCACAAAAAGTATTCGCATTATTTTTGTTTTGTAAATACGAATTTAACCATTCATGTACCCTGTCATAATGATGATGGTCAACCTACCATCTCGTCACACCATCGCCACTCCTGCTGCTGGTATCACTAGCACTAACGCCATTGCTAACATCGCTAACAATTGCTAAGATTTTCTGAAAGATTCCAACGTGCCAAGCTCTGTTCTGAGGATGCTGCACCTGTGGTCTCATCTAATTATGGCGTCAGCCCAGGGAGGAGGCCTTGCCAGGATCTCTGTGCAGCAGGGGAGAGGGGAGAGAGGAATAGCTGTCTCGGGTTGCGGCTCTGCTGGGTGGTGGGACCGGGAGCTTTACCCACTGTGCTGTTCCGACTCTTCCATCGTCTGCTTTTTAAAGTCACTTCATGGTTCCCTTTGTTTTACTTTCATGTATTCGCCAGGCATCCTCAATTTTCTTTTGTTTCTAGTTTGACTAGAAATAGCTTTACTTTCAATGTTTCTCATGGACAATTTAGACATTCCACCAACATCCTTAATCCTGTAATTGCTGCCTTTCTAAATGGACACAGAACGTGTTTGGCAGTTTGCCATGGGCTTTTCAAGACACAGCTTGTGCCTGGCGATTTAGCCGGAGGGGCAACACCTACACACGCTAAAAACTGAAATAACAGCAAATTAAAATGACAATCACTCAAGGCAGGGCTTGATGAACTGCCAACTTGTAGGGTGGCTATTTAGTGTTCATGGAGCTCGGTGGAGGAGGCAGGAGTCCTCAGGAGGGCAGCGGTGGCTAGGCTGGGGGAGCCGAGGCCGGCTTCTGATGCACAAGTGCAGGGAAGGGCCCTGTGCCAGGGACCCCTCAGGCTCCCGCAGGGAGGGTGCCGTGGGTCAGAGGACCCTGACATGCTGACCTGCAGCTTACTGCTCACAGCCACACAGCCCTGCACGGTGCTCACCTAGTTCCCTATTAAAAGCATTGGATTGCTTTCTTCTTTGTCAATGCTACCAGGGGTGTCCGACCTTTTGGCTTCTCTGTGCTACATTGGAAGAGTAAGAGTTGTCTCGGGCCACACATTAAATACACAAACACCAACAAAAGCTGATGAGCAAAAAAAGGTCTGTGCATAATTTTCATGATATCTGACACCAGAGATAGGCAAAAATCCCTCGCATAATCTGCACGTGACCTGTAGGCCCCAGGTTGGACATGCCTGCAGGAATGGCAGACAGGAACCCCTTTCCATCATCTGTGGCCGGGGTTGCAAACTCCAGTGCAGGAAGAGGATCTGGCCAGCTGCCCACCTCTGAGATGAAGTGTTACTGGAACCCTCGACCACACCAGTCACCTGTGCATCCTCTCTGGCTGCTCCCACCCCAACTGCAGAGTTGACTGGTTGTGGCAGAGAATGTGTGTGCCAAAGCCTAAAATATTTACTGATGGGTCCTGTCTGAAGGCACCATGATGACCTCTGATCTAGGATGACTTATCTTATTATTTCTTTAGTATACATTCCCTAGATAGCATTTGTGAGTCAAAGGGTGTACACATTGAAACTTTTGATATTTACTGTATCCATGTACCTTAAAAAATGTCATGCTAATATTTATATCCAGCAGCAATGAATAATTGTGACTTTTCTCCACAGGTACACCAATTACAGTTATCATAATTTAAAAATTTTACTAGTTCAATAGGTGAAAAGAGATATGGCAACATTACTTTATATTTAAATTTCTTTGCTAGTGATTTCCAAAAAAATTCCTTTTATTAAATTCCTGGTCATATTCTTTGCTTTTCCATTGGGGTGTTCTGATTTTTCCTATAATTTTCTTTATAATTTTTTACATATAAAAATACCCACATACATCATTGCAAATATTTTCCTCAGTTTATTATATAACTTTAGCTTTTTTTGTTTTTATTTCCATTATTTCCATTTTGTTTTTATGTAGTTAAATATATCAGCCTATTCTTTTCATGTTGTCAGCCTGTGGTGATATGCTTGTAAAATTAACCTCCACCTTCTGATTATGAAATATTCAAACAATCTATTCTGATAATTTGTGGATTAATGTTTTTTTAATGAAAATATTTACTTTAAGTGACATTTAATTTGTACAATTAGGGAAGATCTACTTGATTTTGCCAACTGGGGAGTCAGTTGTCCCAATATTATTCATCTTTCCCCAATTCTCTGATACGTCATCAGTATATTAGTGAAGTTCAGTTTACATCTGTCTCAGTTTCTTAGCTCACTATTCTAAAGTCAGATTGCCTGGGCCTGAATCTCAGCTTTACAACTTTATCAACTGTCAACTTGGCCAAATGGTTTGATCTTCATGAGCTGAGAGAATTAGACGCATAGATTTACATAAAGTGTTTTGCTTAGTTTCTGAAACAGAGTATTTGTCCAATAAATGTTACTTGTTATTTTTGTTGCTGGCGTTATTTTTCTATTCTTTTCCCATTATTATTCTGTTTTAATTATTTGGTCTTATAATTTGTTTTATATCAAATTCCCCGTCATTACAGCTCTATGGCAAGTTCCCCATTATTATAGCTCTTTTTTTGATATTTCCATGTGTTTATTCTTCCAGATAAACTTGAAAATGACGATGTCAGTAAAAACTGTTTTGATTTTGATTAGAATTGTATTAACGGCATAGAATAAGGAAATGACAGTCTGTATTTGTGTGTTAGTGAGTCTTTCCATCCAGGGAAATATTTCAGTCTATTTGTTCAAATTGTCATTCATTTTCTTCATAAAGTTTTGTCAATATAATTTCTTGGTAAGTTTATTAAATCTTCTCGAAAAATAATCACATAATCTTAAAACAATTATAAAGTTATCACTTTTTAAATATTTGTAAGTTTTCTTATCTTATTGCATTTGTTAGAGTGGCCAGGGAAACATTAATAGTTCTGATAGCAACTATTAGTTTCCTCATTTTCACAGTTTCTCTAATGCCTCATCATTGAGTGAGAGGCAGAACTTTCTATGTCAAAGGCAGTGAGGCTAGGAAGAGCTTTCTTGTTTCTAGTTTATCAGGACATTTACAAAGTCATTGAAGATTTCAGTGTCATCAAATCCCACTGGAGCATCTATGGAGATGGTCAAAGGTGCTTCTCCCACAGGACACTATGAAGCGGGAATTAAGCGCAGGACACCTGGCACTAAGCAGAGAATGAGGAGGACAAAGTGGAAGGGACGCAGGGACCAGAACTCAAAGGGCTCATGCAGTCAGCCCGTGCAGAATTTACTAAGGAAATGACCTCCACACATCCTCACATTGCTCTCAAATGTAAGAGAGGAAAAATGATGAATTCAACTTGAAATAAATTTGAAAGTATCTATCTACACTGATGGGGCGGCGCCTATGGCTCAGGGAGTGGGACGCCAGCCCCATATACTGAGGGTGGCAGGTTTGAACCTGGCCCTGGCCAAACTGCAATAACAACAACAACAAAAAAAAAAAAAAAAAGAAAGAAAAGAAAAGAAAATATCTACGTATCTACTCTGATGAACACCCAAGAGTGTTTTCATGTAAATATTTGTGGGAAAATAACCTAAGTTAACAACATTATGAACCCATTAATGTTAACATTTAAAGAAACGTGATTGTGATATATTTACATTTTATTTTTCAAACATATTTGTACCTGTTCTGGGGTCTTGTTAGAAAAAATAAGAGCCGAACCACCTTCTTCTACATCAGGGTAGTTAGGAAATGTGCCAGTTAAATTCCTGCAGAGGAAAAAAAAAGCAAATTGAAACCGATTTGAAGGAAGTCTTGTTTGTTTAATACTCCGTTAATTGATTTGATTATGTTCAGTTAGATGGTGATAGTTATTAAGGGTGGATGAGCTGCAGATTGAAGGCCGACATGATATCCTGAGGGGGCAGAAGGAACCAGGGACCCGTGGGAGCCGGTATCTTTCCTCCAGGGAACTGATAATTTGAGACAAATAACTCTTTAAAACAGATTGTATTTTTCTTCTTCCTCCTTTTTTTTTTTTTTGTTAAATATTGAAACGCTCTGTGCTTGAGTTAAGAATGAAGACAGAAGCAAATCATTTCTTCCTGTTTAAAATTTAGGATAAACACAAGATTTTGAAACTATGCAGAAGGATGGGGTTGTGCAAATTACAAAGTTTATAATCGTGAATGAAACACACAACATGCTTTAGGTTTCAGTTAAGCTGCGGCAGGCGATGTCTTAGCGTTTGTTTGAAAACCGTTTGACTTCTGGGTGTCCTGAAAGGGTCTTGGAGACCTCCCAGGGGATACCCTGGGCTGTGGTTTCATGTTCTGGGGACAAACAGAACTTGATTCTCTTCCATTCCACACGACTGTTCCCTAAACGTCTAAGACAGTCGGCCATTGCCCAGATGAGCTCTCTCAGGTGTCCTGAATGGTCCTGTGAGCTCCTTTCACAGGGATGTGACCCCGGTCCTCAAAACTGCTTTTTTTTTTTTTTTTGAGACAGAATCTCACTTTTTGCCCTCAGTAGAGTGCTGTGGTGTCACAGCTCACAGTAAGCTCCAGTTGCTTGGGCTTAAGCGATTCTCTTGCCTCAGCCTCCCAAGTAGCTGGGACTACAGGTGCCCACCACAACGCCCGGCTACATTTTGTTGCTTTAGCTGCCCTGAGCTGGGTTTGAAGGCACATACAGCCTCAGTGTATGTGGCCAGCACTGTAACCACTGCACTACGGGCGCCGAGCCCTCAACACTGCTTTGAATGGAACCGAGCACAACAGAGTGTGTGGGTGTGTGGACACGGCGGGTTGGGGGTTGCCTATGGACAGAGGCACCAGCAGTGAGGATGACGGGAGGTCACACAGAGGCGTGTCATTCTGTCAATGGGGCTAGAGTCACAGGAGTTACTTGCTGGCCTCACTTACTTACTCAGCCATCCATCCATCCGTCCTCTCATTTACACAGTCAATTAACAAACACCTGTTCAGTACCAACTAGATTCCAGATGCAGTGATGGGAGGCAGAGATTAAAAGATGGTGTCCTCATGCAGCTCACATTCCACAATCACAAGGCTGATGCGGGGCCCCAGAAGTCGTCCACAAAGTCATATCTCAGACCAGGTGAAATGGTTTGATGTGTTCTGTCGGAGATCTGTGCATAGCACAGCCTGGACAGGCCTTGGGTAAAAACCATGAATATTTTTGGACTAAATATTATAACACTCACTTTGTTCCCTCAACAACCACCAGTACAAACAACTCCATGATGTAATTTTATTTTCCTACTGTATACCTTGAGTGTTTTTGAGGACTGAAAATGAAATTAGTGACTTACTTAAATAAAAAATAATTTACACATGCCATTTCTAACATGGGTTCTCGACTATGCAACACATCAATTGTTGTACTAAGATTTACTAATATTACATTTTCACAGTACTTTTTGCAAAAATAATAAATATGTTTCTTTTTAGCAGATAAATTAACATTTTTAGTTATCCTTAGTCATGTTAATTTATATAATTAGTCATAATCTGAAACTGAATTAGTTTTATCCTTAAAGAATGAAAAAAATTGCTGTAGGGTACTTATTTAAAATATGTTTTAAAATTTGTATCTAAAAAATGACAGTAGTTTTGGGAATTTGTTATGGTGGCTAATCTTACTGGAGTTAGATGAAATCTCAAAGTGGTTTTGATTTGCATTTCTCTGATGATTAAAGATGGTGAACATTTTTTCACGTATTTGTATGCCATTTGCCTGTTTTCTTCAGAGAAATTTCTGTTCAAGTCTCTTACCCAATTAGAAATGGGGTTATTTGTTTTTTTCTTATTGATTAGTTTGAGCTCTCTGTGGATTCTAGTTATCAGACTTTTGTCAGAAGCATAACCTGCAAATATCTTTTCCCATTCTGAAAGCTGTCTGTTTGCTTTATTTACTGTGCATAATGATCATTTTAATGGACTGATGAAACATGTAAATATGTATCAGGATTTTAGTCTATATGAAAACTAATATTTGCTGTGTGTGCAAGGATTTTTAAATCACATTATATTATTTGATTAGCACAGACTATTATGAGGTAATTAATGTAGCTGCTCTCCAAAAGAGGTATGTTCACTTAAATAAAATTTTAACTTAGCATAATTACATCATTTAACAAAAATAAGTGGTGGCAATTTAAATATTGATTGACTCATTGTTTAAAATTTTAGTTCTATGTTACTTCATGCTGATTTTCTCAGTTGAACTTTTTTCTCAGGGTACTGACAGAAAAATTGTTAATTTGTATGTTTTATACATATCTTATCTTTTACATTTTCTGTTAAATTTTGTCACAATTTCTCATTTTGATGGAATATCTTAGAGAAAACATATATGTACATAAGTAAACATGTAAATAAAGAAATACGAACTTAACACTAATACTTCTGAATAGGAAAATAATTTCATCACAATCCCATTTGCTATTTCCAGGAGAATTGATCACCAAATTGCATTCTCATAAGATACATAAAATATACTCCAAATGATTTACAGGCACAAGTAATTACTGCTTTATTTCTAAGAGATATTTATAATAAGTGGAAAATTCAAACAATTAAGCTATTTAAATAAAATGTGATAAACGAACTATATGAGCTTAAACTTCTATGAAGATTTACTAGGAAAGGGCGGTGCCTGTGGCTCAGTGAGTAGGGTGCCAGCCCCATATACCAAGGGTGGTGGGTTCAAGCCCGGCCCCAGCCAAACTGCAAAGCAATAAAATAGCCGGACGTTGTGGTGGGCACCTGTAGTCCCAGCTACTCAGAAGGCTGAGGCAAGAGAATCGCCTAAGCCCATGAGTTGGAGGTTGCTGTGAGCTGTGTGGCGCCACGGCCCTCTGCTGAGAGCGATTAAGTGAGACACTGTCTCTACAAAAAAAAAAAAAAAAAAAAATTTACTAGGAAAAATTAAACTTTACCTTAGAAAAAGGAAGTTAAGAATAGAATCGCATTTGCAAAAACTCAGGGACAAGGAAAAGTGCAACTACCAAATAGACTGGATTAACCATGATGCATCTTAAATATACTAATAAACTTGGACTAGCCAGAAATTGCATAAAACAGATGATAACAGCTAAAATTTCTGGAGCATTAGGTGCCAAATCTTTTTTCTAAGTCTTTTATAAAGATTATCTCAGATATTCCTCAGAACAACTCTGGAGGTTATTACAACATATTGTAGTTAATAAGACCATGTAACTTGAATCATCTTGCTGTTATTTGTTATCAAGGTAATTTTGGGGAAGCTATTTAATCTCTCTATGCCTTAGTTTCCTCATCTGTAAAATGGGATAAACAATAGCATATCTTTTAAAGTTTGTGAAGATTATATGAGTTAACATATGGAAACACTTAGAATAGTGAATGGAAAATACTGGATGTTTTATAGTAAGCCTATGTTCTAGTTATTTAAAATATTATTTTCTGCACTTTCTATCTGCAGAGACTGTTAGAACACATCTTTAAAGATACAAATCAGAACATGTCAGTACTCTACTCAAGAACTAAGACTGAATTTCTAAGTCACACAGAGAGAGAACCAAATTCTGGGCTCTCAAAACATATCTCAGCTTTTTGCTACCCTCCCCTTTCTTCGTCCACAAGAACTTCATTGGACATTCCATCAGAACATTTACCTTCAATATTCCAACTAAAAACTCTTTGAACAGGTATGCTTCTATCTTGCACTTCATTTCTTTTATGTTTCCTATGAAAGATTTTACTGACTGCCTTAAATAAAACAAGGTCTCCCCAACTTGGGGGACTTCAACTAGATATCAATAAAACTTTATGACATATATCAATGATTATTTATTTATTTATTTATTTATTTTTTTGAGACAGAGCCTCAAACTGTCACCCTGGTTAGAGTGCTAAAGCATCACAGCTCACAGCAACCTCCAATTCCTGGGCTTAAGCGATTCTCTTGCCTCAGTCTTCCACATGGCTGAGAATACAGGTGCCCACCACAATGCCCAGCCATTTTTTTGGTAGTTATCATTGCTGTTTGGCAGGCCCAGGCTGGATTCGAACCCACTAGCTCTGATGTATGTGGCTGGAGCGTTAGCCGCTAAAGCTACAGGTACTGAGCCTGATTTTCTATTTAAAACCCTAAATATACAATGGTCTAAAAATTTCCAACTTATCAACTAAAAATAACATAATATATATGAAATAACCATTTTCAGAACTTGGACAACAAGCAGCATGGAACAATGATTTCTAAAGAAGGAAAACAAGTAAAAGGAGAAGAAAGAATACCATCATTGCCTGCCCAGGGAGAGGGAAGTTAATCAGAATTCAGCTGACTTACTAATTTGAGAAGTCAGAGATTGGAGTTTATGGAAGGTTAAGGAAGGTGGAAATTGAAAGGAAAAGTAACAGGAAGGAACTGTGTAGAGAAAGCAATCCAGACATTTTCACAGAAGCATCTTATTATTTGCAGTACATGTATAGGGGGCCAAATTCGACTTATTTGTGTAAAAGCAAACATAGATATAAGTGAAACTCACACAGGAGAGGAGATAATTAAGTTCCAATCAGACAGTGTTCATGAAAGACAGTCAGTAGAATCCTTAGAAAGGATTCTAGTCTAAGGACAACTTAGTATTATCCAGGTACCTGCAGGATACTAGGAACACTTGAACACAGCTTCAGCAGGACTATAAAGGATCAAACTAGTCTAACAACCTGCCACAATAGGAAACAACATTCATTAAATGAGACAAGATCCAAATCCCCAACGATGTAACATAATATCTATGTTAGTCTTCTTGGGTTTCCCTAATAAAATACCACAAAATGGTTGGCTTAAACAACATTTATATTCTTACACTTACTGAGGATAGAAGGACATGAAGCAAGACACCAGCAAATTGGGTTTCTGAAAAGGGCTTCTTTCCTGCCTTATAGATGGATGTCTTTTTCCTGCATCCTCAAATGGTCTTTCCTTGGTACATGCACAGGGAGCAAAAGGACTCTCTTGTGCCTTTTCCTCTTCAGCAATGGTACCAGTCCTATCAGATTAGAGCCTCACCCTTATGATCTTAATTTAATCTTAATTACCTTCCTAAAGATAATTCCTTATCTCCAAATAACATCATATTAGGGGTTAAGGCTTCAACATACAAAACTGGGAAAGACAAAATTCAGTCCAGCCCATAGTAATATCTAATATCCAATCAACTATGTCAAGATATGTTAAGATGAAGGGATATATAACCAATTAAGAGGCAGGCATGAGTCAATGTAACTGAAAAAGCCGATATAAATAACAGTAAAAGGCTACTTACATGTATTTAAAGAAAAATGTAAACAAAATATAGAGTTAGAAGATAATAGAAAACTAAATGGAATTTTTAAAAATGAATCCTACTTGGGCTCAGCGCTTATAACTCAGTGGCCATACACTGAAACTGGTGGGTTCAAATCCAGCCTGGGCCTGCCAAACAATGACAACTACACCTAAAACATAGCCAGGCATTGTGGCCGGTACTGGTAGTCCCAGCTACTCAGGAGGCCAAAGCAAGAAGCAAGACAATTCCTTAAGACCAAGAGTTTGAGGTTGCGATGAGCTGTAAAGCCATGGCACTCTACTGAGGGTGACGTAGTGAGACTGTCTCAAAAAATTAAAAAAAAGAATTGTACTTGAAACAATAAATTAATGGGGTGAGAGTAGCAGAAGATTAAACACTACTAATGAAATTTTTAAATATAACAGTAGAAATTATTTAAAGGGAAACATGGAGGGAAAACAAGGAAAGAAAAGGAAGGGAGGGAAGGAGAAGGAAGGGAAGAAGGGGAAGAGAGGTAAGGAGGAAAGCTAGGGAACTGAGGACAATAAAATTTTGTGCTTTTACATGTAAATAGAGCCCCATTTGAAAAAAAAGAAAGAAAGAAAGAAAAAGGAGAGGTGGAGCAGAAATCATTTGAAAAAAATGACAAAATTTTCTAAACTTGATTAAAATTCCAAATTAAAATATCCAAGAAGTTAAATCATTGCTAAGAGGAAAACCAAAGAAATCCACAAAAAATCTAGTTAATTGTATTAAATGGCCTATATATTAATAAAGAAAAAAATATTAAAAGCAGGAAAAAAGCATTAGTACAGACCTTTGTTTAGATGTGGGGCAAGTAACAGGAGAATGGAATATAAATAAAGCACTGAAAAATAGAGAGAAAAATATCAAGAATTTTATAAGCAATTGAAACGGACTTCTCAAAAATTAAGGCAAAAACACTATCTTTAGACAAATAAAACCTAAAGATTTTGTTAATAAGACTGAACTATAAAGATAAAGGTATTCCTCCAGTGTATAGAATATATTAATAACAGATGGACAGTTGCACTTATGAAAGTTTAAAAAGAAACATAAAAAAGGTGTGGATAATAAAATTTTTAAAATTATATTTTAACTCCTTAAATTCAATAATTTTCTTTTTTAAGAAGCTTTAAAAATAAGGAAAAATTAAACTCTGATTAAGTATAAGGAGAAAAAAATGAAATAGTGGAAAATGAAAGAGACAATGGAAAAAACATAGAGAAAAATTAATAAAAACAAAAACTCTTCCTTTCCGAAAAATTAACAAAAATTATAACCTTAGGCTGTACTAATTAAAATAAACTAAGAAGATGAAGGAATTCAAAAATAGTAAGGTTGAAAGAAGTAGCATAACTACAAATCCCACAATCATTCTGGAGTAACAAGTAACTGTTATGAACAACAGTAAGATGAGGAATTTGATAGCATAGAAGAAGTACAAAGAACTCTGGAAAGACACATATTACCAAAATCCACTGTAGAAGAAAGACAAAACTGGGTGGTGCCTGTGGCTCAACAGAGTAGGGTGCAGGCCCCATATGCCGGAGGTGGTGGGTTCAAAGCCAGCCTGGCCAAAAACTGCAAAAAAAAAAAAGAGAGAGAGAGAAAATCATTTGCCTTCTATTTTAAGCAATTTCATTTTGTAATTAAAAATCTCATATGGAAAACTTAGGTTAATCCCATCAAATAATTAAAGAACAGATAATATTAAAATAGTGCAACTATTCCAGAAAATAAAGGAGAAATAAGATGTCTCAACACAATTTATGAGGCTATATTTACATTGGTATCCAAATTAAGCAGGATATTATAGGAAAAACTAAAGTAAAATCTGAAACCACAATAAACACAGAAACAAAATTCCTTTTAAAATATTAATAAATTATATCTAGTAATATTTAAAAGGGATAATGCACCACAAAGTGACTGCCTTACCTCAGGAAGATAAAGTGGGTTTCATATTTTAAAATAATTGAACTATTTTAAAAAATTGAGAAGTTAAATATTTATTAATTAAAAATACTTTTAGCAGAATAAGAAGAGCTCTATCTTAGTTTGATAAAGGGCATCTCTAACCCTATTACTAATGTTACATTTTATGATAAAGGAGTAAATGATTTCTGTGATTGGGAAAAAGGTAAGAATATTAGTTCTCATTGCTTCTACTTAACACTATATTGAAGATCCTAGTCAGAAATAAAAGACACATATATATATACATATATATATATGCATTGAAAAAACTGTCTTTATTTTGAAATAACCTGAAACCCCTAAGAAATATGCAAAGATGACTGTAGAATTAATCAGTGAAATAATTAAGGTCATAGAATATTGGTCATTAAGTAACTGGATAATTGGACAAGGAAATGAAAAATAATACTATTTACAAAGGCATCAGGAAACACCACATATTTGAAATAAACTTAAAACTATGCAAGACACAAAAAACTGTAAAACAAAACATGAAGGGTAAAATTGAGGCAGGAAAGTAAAGGCAGAGCTAAAGATCTGTACAGGCATTAGCCAAACAGTCTGTAACACTCCACTGTAGCAAATGTCTCTGTTATCTGTATATCTTTCTCTTGGAAGGCGCTGGGCCTAGATAGTAACCTTGCAACTTCCTTAATTTTCCCTCGCCCTTGAATACAGGTAGCCCGCCCAAAGTCAAGGGCGCGGGCAGAGCTGTCCTTCCCTCGAGTCCCACGACTTTCACGTTTGTCACGTACCTCACATCCTTCATGACTCTCACGTACACCCTAGCCCTAAAAAATGTATAAAACAAAGGCAAGAGATTGGGTCGGTGGGCTCGGTTTTTAGGACACTAGTCCGCCGAGTCTCCCAGCCGGAATAAACTCACTGCTTCCTCTATCGACTGGTGCCTGGAGTCTTCTGTCTGCGTCGGTTTTCCTGCTACACCCTCACCTCTCCTATATGCCCAGCACCCCTCACCTCTCCTACCTGCCCAGCACCCCTCACCTCTCCTACCTGCCCAGCACCCCTCACCTCTCCCACCTGCCCAGCTCCAGTTTCCAAGGCCCTAGCCATGTAGCCCCCACCTGCTTCCTGGACTTTTGCTCCAGAAATCCCAGCTCTGCAACACCACCTGGCCCAGCTTGGGCACTACTGGGTCCCCCAGGAAACATGGCCTGTCACCAGGGAGGGGAAGTAGTGAGTGATGAGCATGTTCCTGGGTCTTAGTGCAAACTCACTTTGGATTGAAGCCTCACCTTTCCCTTCAGTGCATTCTTACTGCCCTCTGGGGGTAGGAAGGGCAAGAAAGAGGGTCCCTATTTCTCAGAGAAGAAGATAAAGAGGGCGAGTAGCTCCTGAAGGAGCCAGGCCTGGAACCCACACAGCCCCTCCTCCCTACCCGCCTCCGAGTGGTTCAGGACTTTCCTCTGTAAGACCCCTCTCAGCACCACCTTCCAGGGCAAAGAAAACAAATTATTCCACAGCTCAGATTGCCAGATGCCTAGGATGACCTCTGACATCTGATCCCCGACTTCTGAGGTGCCATGTCTGGGGTTCCTATGGGTAGAACAAGGCTTGTCCTCCCCAGCCCAGTAGGAGCCTGACCGTGTTTCCTCTGGACTGCTCCACAGAGAAAAGCACTGGTCTCCCAAATCTCTCCTCCCCTGACAGGAGGTTGCAGATCCAGGGGCTTATTCCTGTCACTGTCCTCCCATGTGGCCTTGTGCATGGATGTGTATGGCCATCAGGGCAGCCAGTGGTCATAAGCCAGACTGCCTGCCTCCTCCGCCCTCCAGGGGAGAACCTCTAATGGACACACAGACTGTCCTTCGGCACTCCATCCTTGTTGCTTCCCACACAGGCCCTAAACTCCCCATAAAGGGGCCTGGTTTTTGTGGCTCCCACATTCCCCACAGCACTAACAGCACACTCAGACCCAAACAGGTGACCAATAAAAGCTCTTCAGTGGATGGGCTGATGGAACCATCGAGGCAGGCTGTCCTGGAAGCCCATGAAAGAAAGCAGCTCTGGGCCAGGCCCAGTGGCTCACGCCTGTAATCCCAGCACTCTGGGAGGCCAAGGCATGTGGACCACTTGAGCTCAGGAGTTCAAGACCAGCTTAAGCAAAATGAGATGCTGTCTCTACTAAAAATAGAAAAACTAGCCGGGCTAGTGGAGGGTTCCTGTAGTCCCAGCTTCTGGGGAGGCTAAAACAGGGAGATGGCTTCAGCTCATGAATCTAAGATTTCTGTAAGTTAGACTGACACCCTGGCACTCTAGCCTGGGCAACAGAGTGAGACTCTGTCAAAGGAAGGAACGGAGGGAGGAGCAAGCAGCTCTGACTTGTGGTGTGATCCAAAGAAGCACGTTCTGCACCCTTTGGCCTTCTTTTCTGGAACCCAGGTGCTCCCAGGCACAGAGGAGCTACTTCTCCCCAAGAGCCTATTTCCCCATTCTGCTCCCTGAGTACTCTGCTTCTTTTGAAGCCACAGTCACCTCACTGGCAGGGTGGCAGGTAGCAGCACACGGGCTTGTGCACATTAAGCACTTGGTCCACAGTGAGCGGTCCCCAAATGCTGACTGCCCTCATCCTTCCACTGGCTGGCTCTAGATTCCAATCCAGGCTCAGGTGACAGATACCCACAGCTCAGGGCAGGGATGCACAGCTCTCTGAGGATGGTTTCTGCAGCTCCCCAGTGGCCTGCTTCTCCGAAGACAGGCAAAAGCCCGCTCTGACACCTGCCAGTGAGCAGCTTCGAGTGAGATGGGAAGCTGGAGGCATCAGCAGGCGTGGCTGGAGTAAATGAGTGTAACCCTTGCTACCCGAAACAACAACATCATAACTGTCAGAGCAATTTTCCACATCAGTAGTTTAACACCTGAACTGTTGCTGCCCTCCTTCCTCTCCCCCACCCTCCATGCTCTCTATCTTGCTGCACGGAATTCGACCCAGCTCTGAGCCATCTGGGATCAGTGGCAAACAGAACTTGCCCCCAGAACCAAAGGGGCTGCAGAATTAATCAGCACAGCAGATTCTTTGGAAGAGAGAGGGGATGGAAAACCCAGGGGCTTAAAATCCCAACCCAGCATCTGTCAACATCTGGGTATTAAATAATCCAGGGATTTAACAACGATGCCAACGTCAGATGCCTCTGACTCCCCTTCACAAAGATGCAGTTATTAACTTTTATTTACTGGAATTGTATTTATTTTCCTAAATGAGAGACAAAGTGCTGGAGGGATGTACGAGAGAGAGGCACTTCTAAAATGCCACCCATCTGCTGGGGACCTGTCAGGGAAAGATGCACACTCCTGGGGAGACAGTCAAAATCTTTAACTGGTGAGCAGAGGAACAGAGTGGTCACCCTCCTGTTGGGCCAGGAGGTAGCTCTTTAAGTTGACAGATCTTGGCGTGGTCTTAGTGGGTGTGGGCTCCAGGAAAGGGCCTGTGTGGCAGGGAGGCAGCTAGGTACCACTGGATATGGAAGTATTTCACCACTTCTTTCTTCATCTTCCTGGTGACTCCGCACAGAACATACTTCACTATTTTAACAACCTTGACACACACACCTTCTTCCCCTTGTTTCTCCAGTAGAAACTCCCTGCACTGGTCTTCCTTCCCCAGGGAACCATCAAGCTTTCTGACAGGCAACAAGATCTCCTTCAGGGGAAACCGAGGGCTCAATTAGAATCACAGAGTCAGAGTGTTAGAGCTGCAAGGGAGCATTCTGATGATCTTGGCCAACTCTTTAGTTGAAGGACGTGGAAACTGAGGTTGCTCAAGTTCACCCTGTGACTTATAAGCAGAGTTCAAACAGGACCCTGGCCCCTGACTGCCTGCTCAGTTCTCACTGGAGCCCAGACCCAGGGTGGCGAGGTCACCCCACCGTGTAGTAGTCAAGGGGTGAAAAGGCTCACAGGATAATGAGGCCTCTTTGGGGTAAGAGCTTAGGGGCACAGAACATTGGGACACGGAGCTCTTGGCCATAGAAGTTGCTCATGTCTGCCTCAGGGTGCGGCCTAGGGTGGGGGTCCCCAAGATACCAGACTCTGTGACCTTGGGAAGAAACACACCCTGAACTTGGCATGGGACATGAACAGAAGTTTCGGGTATCAAGGTCTTCACTACCTCATTGATTTCCACCAATGGTGGGGCCTCAGATAGCTTCTAGTTATACAGGGACCACTCCCACCCTTATCATCCTAGACCCCACCTCTTGGGAGCCAGAGTAGGAAGCGTCCAGAGGGAGAGGTGAGTGCCTCTCACCTGTCCTTCAAGGTTCTCTCTTCTCCACCTGCCTGCCACACTTCAGCAGAAAGCCCAGACTCTGAACCAGGCCCCTACTCTTCCTGACCCTACGCCTTCTGACTCTCCATCTATAAAAATGAGACCTACACCTCAATCACAGGGTTTAGAAGCAAATAAATGGGACTGACTATGTTCCCATAGCTAACAGCTGCTGGATCAAACACAGGTAGTATCTGCACCCCTCACACAGACAATGGCACCAAGGTTGTATGTAGTGACATGGCTAGCCTTCCTCCTCATTCCTAGGAAAGCCATTCCATCTGCTATCCAAAAGAAAAAAAAATCCCGTCTGTGCCCATAGCTCAGTGGGTAGGGCACCGCCTATATACACCTGAGGCTGGTAGGTTCAAGCCCAGCCTGGGCTTAAACAACAATGACAACAGCAACCAAAAAATAGCCAGGCATTGTGGTGGGCACCTGTAGTCCCAGCTACTTGGGAGG
>CAUYRH010014450.1:0-64626 GCA_963574655.1 Perodicticus potto
TTTTTTTTTGTGGAGACAGAGTCTCACTTTATCGCCCTCAGTAGAGTGCCGTGGCATCACGCAGCTCACAGCAACCTCCAATTCCTGGGCTTAGGCAATTCTCCTGCCTCAGCCTCCCAAGTAGCTGGGACTACAGACGCCCGCCACAACACCCAGCTATTTTAATGTTTTGCAGTTCGGCCGAGGCCGGGCTTGAACCCGCCACCTTCGGTATATGGGGCCGGCGTCCTACTTGATGAGCCACAGGCGCCGCCCAACAAAATTTCTTTTGAACACTGGAGGAACCTTTCTGTACTCCTCTCTCACCCAGGTCTTCTAACCCCCAAATCTAACTATACAGAAGGTGTCTAGAAAACCAGTTACCAAATGCTTCTCTCAGCCTTTAAGCTGCAATTAGGGTGACTGGCTATTCTCTCACACCTTTCTAATCATGCCTGAAAGTCCTGCTCCCCTTTTTGGGAGGGACATACTAACGAAAGCAGGAACCACCTTTTACGTGAATACAGGACAAGAACTTATACTGTGCCTTCCCTCGTTAGAGACAAATTAACCCAGAAGTATGGGTTACCGAGGGACAGGTGGGAAGAGCAAAATATGCTCAACCAGTCCAAATTAAGTAAAAAATCCTACCATCTACCCCAATCAAAAACAATACCCTCTAAAAGCAGAAGCTAAGAATGGGCTAATACCCATAATACAGAATCTAAAGTGACAAAAAGGATTAATACCTTGCAATAGTTCATGTAATACTCCTGGGAGTGCCAAAGCCAAATGGAAGTTGGAGACTAGTACAAGACCCCTGCACTGTAAATGAAGCAGTCATTCCTCTCCATCCTATAGTTCCCAATTTATATACTTTATTATCTCAAATCCCTGAAAAAGCTGCCTATTCCACAATACTAGCCTTAAAAGATGCCATTTTCTGCATTCTCCTTCATGAGAATTCCCAGTACCTTTTTGTTTTTGAAGACTCCTCTGACTCCAAAACCCAGCTCACATGGACTCTGTTATCTCAGGGATTTAGGGACAGACTTCACTTGTTTGGGCAAGACTTAGGACAAGACTTGAATCATTTCTCATATCCCACAGTAACTCTATTCAGTATGTAGAAGACCTTCTTTGGGGAACACCAGATGCAGAGGAATGCCACAAAGCTACACAAATGATTAAACTTTCTAATTGATTGTGGGTACAAAGTTTCAAAGGCTAAAGCCCAATTATATGTGCCTGAAGTACACTATTTGCATCTCCAACTTTCATGGGGAAAGAGAGCCTTGAACAAAGAATAGAACCAATATTGGCTGACACTAAACCTTGAACTCTCAGTTTTGAGTCATCTTAGGAATTATTGGCTTTTGCAGACTCTGGATTACTGAATATAATGAAATAGCTAGACCACTCTATTCTTTAATTAAAAATGCTCAAAAGGAGTGCCTGGTCTCTCTAGAATGGGAACCAGATGCAGATAAAGCATTCCAACAGCTGAGAAATGCCATTTTACGAGTCCCTACTTTGAGTCTTCCTTCTGGACAACCATTTAATCTACATTATGGAGGACTGGAATTGACCTAGGGGTCTTGACCCAATGCTGGGGTCCAGTTTTGCATCCTGTAGCTTATCTTAGTAAAGAAATTGACACCGTGGCCAAGGGATGGCCACATTGTGAGTTGCAGCAGCTATAGCCTTCTTACCTCCAGAAGCAATTAAACTAACTTTGGGCAGAGACCTAATTATGACCTTACTGGACTTTTAAAATCAAAAAGCAATCTTTGGCTATCAGATAGTTGCCTTCTTATATATCAAGTCTTATTACTGGAAGGACCAGTGCTACAATTATACACCTGAGCCACTTTGAATCCTGCCACTTTCCTCCCTGAGTCCAATGGGGAAATAGGGCATGATCGCCAACAAATTATAGCACAAACCTAAGCAGCTAGAGAAGACTTGCAAGAAACCCCCCTACTTAATCCAGACATGGTTTTGTACACAGATGGAAGTTCTTTCATAGAACAAGGAAATTGCAAAGAGGTTATGCTGTAGTTACTCAGCATACTGTAATTGAAAGTGGGTCTCTCCCCTCAAGAACCAGTGCATGGTTAGCTGAGCTAATAGCTTTAACATTTGAAATTGGGAGAGACAAAGAAGTCAATATATACACTGACTTAAAATATACTTTCCTCGTTTTACATGCCCATGCTGCCATTAAGACAATACCTGACTTCTGGCTCGGCGCCTGTGGCTCAATGGGCTGGGGCGCCAGCCATGTACACCTGAGCTTGCGGGTTCGAGTCCAGCCTGGGCCCACCAAACAACAATGACAGCTGCAACCAAAAAATGGCCAGGCATTATAGTGGGCACCTGCAGTCCCAGCTACTTGGGAGGCGGAGGCAGGAGACTCGCTTGGGCCCAGGAATTGGAGGTTGCTGTGAGCTGTGATGCCACGGCACTCTATCCAGGGTGACAGCTTGAGGCTCTGTCTCAAAAAAAAAAAAAAAAACAGACAACACCTGACTTCTAATGGCTCCCCTATAAAATATCATGCAAGTTATTACAAACTGTTCATGCTCCACAAGTAGACGTTATTTATCATAAAGGACACCAAAAAACCATAGATAGTATTTCTGAAGGTAACCAACTTGCCAATAAAGATTCTATAATGGCAGAACAGAAGAGAAAAATTCCTCTTGTGGCACCCCTCATTTGGGAGAGATCACTTGAGAATCATGCACCTCAATATACTCAAAGGGAAAGGAAATAGGCTTTGTCCAGAAACTTCACTACTTCCATCAGGCTGGCTACAAAATAGAAGTGGACTTTTGCTATTACCTGCCGCAAGTCAATGGAAAATACTTAAAACTTTCATCAGTCTTTTCATTTTGGCACTGAAAGTACCTATCAAATGGCTAAAGCTCTCTTTAATGGAAAAAACTTATTTAAAACTATAAAACAGATAAGGACTTGTGATATATGTCAAAGAAACGAATCTTCAAACCACCATCTAGCTCCCCCAAAACAAAAACAAGGTAAATATCCAGGTGAAGACTGGCAAATAGATTTTACTCATCTCCCTAAGCTACATGGTATACGATATTTGCCAATATTTGTGGGTACTTTTACTAATTGAGTTGAAGCGTTCCCTTGCAGGACAGAAAAGATTCAGGATGTTGTAAAGGCTTTATTAGTACAAGAGATTATCTCTAGATTTGAACTCTCCCGAAGTTTGCAAAGTGATAATGGACCTGCCTTCAAAGCAGCTATTTCACATGGAGCCCTAGGCAAAAAATATCATTTACACTGTTCTGGGAGGCCCCAATCCTCTGGGAAGGTAGGAAAAAATGAATGACAAAATCAAAGACAATTATGAAAACTCACTCAAGACTCATCTCCCTTAGACTAAATTACTTCCCATTGTTCTCCTTAGAATAAGCAGAAACTCAGTTGTAGCCCATTTGAATTATATGGAAGACCCTTTTTAACTAATGATTATTAGATTAAGAAACTACAGAATTAGTAAAACATTACATTTTTAGCTAAATTTCAGCAAATCCTTAAGAACCTCCCAAAAACATCTTCATACCAAAAGAACTTTTCTCTCCTAGAGATCTAGTTATGATCAAAACTCTTACCTCAAATTTACCTTCCCTGACCCCAACTTGGGAAGGTCCCTTTCCTGTTATCTTTTTTGTACAGCTGTTAGAGTTATAGGAGTAGGTTCCTGGATAAATCATTCACAAGTAAAATTCTGAAACCCACCACTTCCTACAGAAGCAGACCATGAAGGGAAACAACCACAGTCTACTTACACTTGTGAGCCTAAAGAAAATTTGAAGTTATTTAGAATACAGCCAGGAAAGTTTTAATATCACTGATTTCATTATTTCCAACCTGACACCACTGACACTGTAATTAACTGCCTCTCACTGTTCTACCCTAGCCTTTTAATGTGCTAATCCAATTTGGGTCTTCCGGAAATGATGTCTTCAGGCCACAAGCAATAAAGGTGGTTCCAGTCCAAGCCCAATTCTATTGTGAACCCTACCTCTGGAGAAACCCTAACTGTCCCCTTCTATCATCACCCAATTCAGCAGGAAGCAGATTCAGTCATCATCCCTTTTCTCTAATAGCAGTTAGAGTTTCTACTTGGAGAGGGAGAACTGATACAGGGTTCCCCCATTCAAGACTAAACAGGGGACCCCAGTTTTCCTAGATCTGGGCAATTTCACCAAGGAAACTCCCTAACCCTTTGCCCTGAGCTGGAGGGACTGCATTCATTCATTAATGCACTTTGACTTTGAAAAGGTGTTTTTCCACTTGCCAAATCTTGGCTAAAGTATGATGCATACACCTAGACAGAGGCCCCATAGGAGAGATTTGCAACTTAGGTCTTTCCCTTCGCCAGAAGCTCTGGTGCTTTTTATTCCTTCTGTATTCCTCTCAGTCTAATAAAATCCTATCTTACCACTAATCTGTGGTATGTGCATTCATTCTTCAAATCCCAGAGACCAAGGACCTACTGAGGAAGAAATTCCAGTAACACAGGATGTCCAACCTGCACCCATGGGCCATATACTGATTTTACGAGGACTCTTTGCTTATCTAGTGTGTCAGTTATCAGAAAAGGCATGCACAGACCTTTTTTTGCTAATCAGCTTCCCTTAGTGTTTGTGTATTTAATGTGTGGCCCAAGACAATTCTTATTCTTCCCATGTGTGGAACAGAAAAAGGTTGAACATCCCCTATGTAGTTAACCTTTCTGTAGTGAACGTGCAATTTTTTCTTTTCATAGAGACAGAGTCACACTTTATCACCCTCAGTAGAGTGCCATGGTGTCACACAGCTCACAGCAACCTCCAACTCCTGGGCTTAGGCGATTCTCTTGCCTCAGCCTCCCGAGTAGCTGGGACTATAGGGGCCCGCCACAATGCCCGGCTATTTTTCTGTTTTGCAGTTCGGCCAAGGCCAAGTTTGAACCCACCACCTTCGGTATATGGGGCCATCTCCGCCCTGAACATGCAATTTTTTTAATGTTCTCTTTATTAAAAGGAAATAATGGGACCAATACTCTTTAAATGAAGGACAAGTAGACTTTCATAATATAAAGACTAAAATTACACCTACAAGACCTTCTGTAGAGTAGAAAGAGAATCCTGTTTTGAAGAAATTTTTATCTTCATTATGTAAATATTTTTTAAAATTCCCACACAGAGTTTTTAGTGAGACATTTCAATGGGAAATCAAAGTGCAAAGAGTCATAAAAAAAAAGCAAATGGTAAAAACAAAGGGGGTTACCTCTAGAAAGAAAAGGAATAATAGTTCAATAAACTAGTAGAGTTTCAAACACACACACACACACACACACACACACACCCCTGGCTCTTTATTACACATTTTCTGTGAAGTCAACTCTTGGTAAATGAAGAAAGGCTGTATAATATACCTATCATAACTAAGGGGATTAGAACATTCCTATACGCTAAACCTAAAAACAATTTGTTTGAGGAAAGAAAAACTTTAAAAAGTTTTCAATTTCTAACTATCAGACTATTTCTTATGTAACTTAAGCTGCCAGGCTTAATGTCAGCTTTTCTTTTGCCTCAATTTCCTGTGATACTGACTGTTGTCTTTAAATGATTAACTTTAGGGCTGAGACAGGGACATTGCCCCAAGAATCTTCCTAAATCTGGCCACGCTTGAGGCAGATATTTAAGATTCCATAGCTACCGTCTGACTGTAACAATACTGGAACACCAACAACAGCCTGGAGCACAGCACCTAATGTTGCCTGCCTTGCTAAAATGACTTGGGTTGCCTCATGTGGACTCAGTTCTCTTTCAATTTTCAATTGCCCTGATATGGGGGTGCTACTGCTGCTCGAATTCAGCTATTGTCTGTTCTTTTGCTCATCTACATGCACTTTTTCTCTTAACAAAATTAAAGGTCACAATGACCTCCCCTTTGCACAGGTGTTTAACGAGCCGTAAACCCAATAGGGAGCGACTCAGTCTGCCAGGATACAGAACTGGGACACTAGTCTACTTTCCATCCCAAGGTCAGTCATTACCTCTCCACCCAACAAAATCAGTCAAGTTATCTTGGGTATTCACTGAAGCCAGCTGGCCTTCACTGCTCTGATAGTCTGTAGGTGTGAAACCTACATACTGATTCACAGCTGTAGGCAGCACGATCTCCCAGAGGCACAGTGACTCCAGCAGCTTGTTGACCTAAGTAATACAAAAACTTTCCCTATGGGCACTCAAGCCCTAGCTTTCTTCTCCTTCATCTGGTGGTCCTCAGACTTTAGTGCAGATTACCAGCACCTGAGAAGCTGTTAAAGATCCAGCTGTTAAAGGTCCAAGCAGGGAGGCTGAGGTGACCTAGGGAGAAAGCCTCTTTCTTGTCCATGGAATGGGAAACCTTGAAGGGCTCTGGTGAAAGAGCCTCTCAAAGGTCAATCAAGGCCCGGGCCACTGCTCGTTTCTGAGATTTGTAAGTACACTAAACAACGGAAAAAGGAGAAAACAAGTTTAAAAAATGGTTAAGCTATTTTTAAAATTTGTATTTGATAAGCTAGTATCTAAAGATATGTACAATGCATTTGTATGATTGTGCTACTCATGGGAAGCGCAGGATTTACTTTACAATATTCATTCAAAGTGCACTACAGGCTACATAGTCTCTTAAAGGGCTCAAAGTTTAAAAGTGTGTGATGAAGATGTTCTTGGATTCTCTTAGTGTGCTGCTGTGCCTCTAAGCATAACCTAAATTGGAGATAATATCAAAAGTCTAAATTTGAGGTCCTTCAGGAACAAGAGTGAGAACAAGGCTAACTGCCCTCCTACCACCCCACCATAGGCCTGCATTTGGAGATAATGAATGTAAAGTATCTATCACAGGGCCCAGAACATTATAAATGCTGGTTCTATTTATAATTAGTTTCTACTCACTTCCTACAAGGCTATGAGGCAAATATGTAAATGAAGCAGCACACAGTCAAAACTCCTGTGTTCATACCTAAAAGTCCCAAGGTGATCTCTTCATCACCAACTTCTAATAACCATTATTTAGTTAAATGCGAATTTGATTACACCACTTGTTCAATGTCCGCTTATAGTTTGTTCTTTGTTTTTGCTAGCAGCACTCCAAGAGCGAAATTCCAGAGCAGAAATTCTTAACCTTGTATTATGAATCCCCTAGGGAGATTGTGAAAGCCATAAAAACTTGATGCAAAATGTTGTATGCCTGCATGTGTGCATTCCCTTTCCTTAGAAAGTTATCAAAAGTATCTATGATGTTTTCAAATAGATTTGACCCACTCAAAATTAAGATCTCCAGTGCAGACTCTTGGGGTGTGCTCACACTCCCCCCAGCTGCACACACAAAACAGCATCTAAACCCTAAAATCCCGAAGTGCTTGATGGTGAAGTACAAAACAGGAGGTAATCCCAACGGGCTTTGCACTTCTAGACCTACTTAGTCTCTAGGGCTGCTATAACAAAACACCTCAAACTGCATGGTTTAAAATGACAAATGTGACTCTCAGATTCCTGGAGGACAGAAGTCTGAGACTAGGGTGCTAGCAGGCCTGAAACCTCCAAAGAAGAATCCTTTTAGGCTCTTCCAGATCCTGATAGCCCCAGGAACTCCTTGTCTTGCAGAAGCAAAACTAGAATCTGCTGTGTTCACAGGGTACCTTTCTATGGGTCTGTGACCAAATTGTGTACTCCTTATAAGGATAATGATCATGTTAAATTAGGGGTTAAGAAAGTTAATTGGGAGACCATTAGGCAGAGATGGCTCCAGCACCTTGGGTTTCTTTCTACCTAAGCAAGCAGAAACACAATTCAATGTAAACAGTTAAATGAAATAAGCCTAACCAATCAAACTCCCAACTAACCTCTACTAAGATCTTTAAGCCTACTGTTCCACTTTAACCATTCAAGCATATTTTATCTTGCTTCCACATGTACCTAATAAAAGTTGTCCCCTACCATGCCTTCAGAGGAGCCCAAACCACTGGTGGTCTGACATTGCCCGATTCGTGAATCACTGTCTGTTCAAATAAACTCTTTAAAATTTTAATGTGCCTAAGTTTATCTGTTAACAAACCCCATCTTACTCTGATATAACCTCATCTTAATTGCACACTACTTTCAAGTAAGGTCATACGTATGCATTCTAAGGTACTGGGCAATAAGATTTCATATTTGGGAGACGATTCATCCCATACAGGGCTCTGGTCTTCCATTTGGTTTGCTTCAAAAAAAAACAAAGATACATATTGATATTTTCTCCATGCCTACATCTGTACCAATGTTCTAATCCTCACAAACCTCATTTTTCATCAATGAAAAAATTGAGGTAAATGAGGTAACTTGTTTGGTGATACAAACTAGTAAAAGGCCAAGTTTGAATACAAATCCAAGTATCTCTGACCCCTTAATGCCATTTACATGTGATTTTTGATATACTAACACAACATACAAAGACAAATCTCAGGGGAAACTCTTTTCTCTAGACAACTGTACCGCATGTTGGAGTGTTTTGGGAATACATAAAATACGGCAATAAATTAAGCACTTAATTTTTTTTTTTTAATTAGGAGACAGTCTCACTATGTTGCCCTATGTAGAGTGCTGTGGCGTCACAGCTCACAGCAACCTCCAACTCTTGGGCTTAAGCGATTCTCTTGCCTCAGCCTCCCAAGTAGCTGGAACTACAGGAGCCCACCACAACTCTTGGCTATTTTTTGGTGATCATTGTCAATGTTGTTTGGCAGGCCCAGCCTGGATTCAAACCTGCCAGCTCTAGTGTATGTGGCTGGCACCCTAGTTACTGAGATATAGGTGCCAAGCCAATTAAGCACTTAATTTATATTCCTAATGAGAATCACAAGTTGAGTAACACTAAAGTAAAAAGGCTGACCTTAAAAATTGAATTTCAAATATATTTAAAGTAATATTTTAAAGTTCTATTGCTAGTACACTCATTTTATTCTGAATCTAAAAGATAACATTTTTTAAGCTCTATATTCTGATATTTTGTTTTTTAGTGTTTTCCATGAGAAAATTTGACTGTAAAGAAACACTCTGCCATGATTTTTTCCTTGTAACAATGTATTGTTTATCAAGAATATATATCAGACATAATAGAAATACTGGGCAAAAATTTTTAAATGCAATCAACAGTACTAATTTATAATATGCAAGACCAAAAAATTGCTAAGTAGCTAAGCTTTCAAATAAACAAGCACTGGGAAATTCTTTCACACCTACTCTTAAAGCCACTTTTTTTACTAAAAGACAGCACCTCACGTTGGAAGTCACAAAATCCTGAGTGACTCATTTTCTACACAGGGCACATAGGCACGGGAGGACAGTGAAATTGAAATGATCAATGGGGTCCATAAAAGTGCTAAAATTGAAGAATTTTAATAAAAGATAATTTCGCTTTGTTACATTTTATGCATAATGGTATCTTATTTCAAAACTTACACAAGCTGATCCTTTCTAATTCATAAAGGACGGTATGTGAGACAGCAAGCAGAAAGAGCATCAGTCTGCAGAGTGGGAAACGGGTGGGAGGTGGCACTTGAGCAAGGAAGATAGGAAGAGCGAAGGAGAGGAGAGAAAGTTCAAGTCCACTGGGCCCCTCAAGAGGTACAACCCACCCAAATTATCCTGCACTGAATCTAGTTTTCGTAAAGTGTAAGAAAAGTGTTTTTAATTAACATTCACAATAGCAAGCATTATCTATTTTGAATAGAACTAAAAGAATGGGATTTATCTGCAATGTGAATTTTTTGTGACAAAGTTCATTTCGAGGCATTTTATAGTACAGCCAATGTGGTGCTAAAGAAAAGGCATTAACCTGGGAACGAACAGCCCCAGGATCCAGGGTGAGCACTGCCTGCCAGAGTGAGCTTCACCAGTCTTTTGGCCCTGAGCTTCGTCTTTCCAATTTTTAATTTTCTTACAGCTCCTGTGCTTCATGTTATTCAGAATATTTTCACTACTTTAAAAAGTATACAAGGGCATAGTCAAAAATTATTACTTTTAAAAGCAGTTACCTATCTTTAATCAAAATACATTAAATGGGCAGATTGATTTAAGACAGAAAATATAATCCTTTATGTCTTAAAAACCAAATTTCACTTTCAAATCATTTTAAGGTCATCATAAGTGTAGGTAAAAAAGAGAAAACACAATATGTGCACAAAGTAATCTTTATTTTTAAAAGGATGTTTAATCAGCCTGGCATCATGATCAAAGAACTGGACTTGTTTTACTACCAAAAATCATCAAATTCCAGAAATTCAATGTCTGCCATGCTTAAATATCTCTGAAATAGAAATGGCATAAAATTTAGAATTGTATATATGGCCGATTTTCAATAAATATTACCTTGAATTAGATGTGATCTAATTTGCCATGACTTTTCATCCCCCGGAAAACCAATAGGAGCTCAGCTATTAAGATGAATGCAAGCATATAGTTATTTTGTTAACCATTAATGGCCACATTTGGCCAAAATTTAATTCCCACAGCTGCCTCCTACAGAAGTTAGGTTGTCTCCTGAATGCTAGCACTAACATCTGTTCCAGTAATGAACATCGTACCTTACCCTAAACTATAAACAGTCACAGAGTATAACCCTTAACCCTACAGATAAGAGGATCCGAACATACCAACCCAGAATACTGACCCAAAACTACTCAAATGTTTCATCAGATTACCAAGAACATTTAAAATTATCTCTAAAGAATATAAAAAGAAGTTTCCACTGTCTCCATCAACCACAATTCAGCTTTCATTTCAACCTGTAAAACTAATCAAAATAGTCAGATTTGATAACATAATGCTGCCACATGTTGCATATTTACATGTGCTACTTTAATCCCAACAAATCTATAAATTGGGCACATAGTAAATCTATTTTACAGATGAAGTAACTGAGGCTTAGTAAGTTTCAGTAACTTTCCAAGGTTATGCAATAAAAATTGGATTGTACCTAATCTAAATCCAGAGGCCAAGTTTAAAAACACATTATGCAACAATTTCTTTAAATCCCTTTTGATGAAAAATTAGCAGCAAGATCATATATTTTTAAATAAGTATGTAAGCATAAGATAAATCCACATTTATTCATAAAAAAATCTGAAGTGAAAAACTCAGGAATCAATAATGCTTATTTCTGAGAGATGGAGTTATGGGTAAGAGCTAATTTTTATCTATATTTGTATTTGTCCATAATTTTTGATATATTAATTTTAAAAATTACAAATTATTGTGGTAACAAAGCAAACCAAAGCTTGTAATGTCAGAGATAGAAATCATGGAATAGATATATTTTTAATAATGAATTTAAGAGAAAATAAAATTAAAAGGTTGGATGGAAATTAAAAGTATGAGTATCTAAGTTTTGTAGTTACATTTGAAGTAATCACACTATCTTTGCTTGGGCTATTGTAACAAAATACCAGAAAGCATGTGGTTTATAAATAATAAATTTATTTCTTACAAACTCTGAAGGATGGAAAGTTCAAGAGTAAGGCACCAACAGATCTGTTGTCTGGTGAAGGCCCATTTATTGGTTTTCAGGTGGTGCCATCTCACTGTGTTCTCACACAGGGGAGGAAAAAGGCAGCTGTTTGGGGCCTCTCTTACAAAGGACAGTAATCCCATTCCTGAAGGCTCTGCTCTTGTGACCTAATCATCACACAAAAGGCCACATCTCCTAATACCATCACTTAGGATTTCAACGTACAGATTTGGAGACACAGCATTCAGACCATAGAGTATATTAATCTGGTATTTTCTGAAGAGAATTTTATAAATTTCTATAACAATCAATTTCTTTACAATTCACAAATGAAAGACACAAAATATGCTAGCCATATTAAGACTAAAGACCATTCATCTTAGCAAGATAGTAATATTCCTAAGAATTATCATAGCATTCAACCTCTTGCCTTATGAAAAGGCATGTTCTAGGTATCTGTAACATTAAGCTAGGTTAATCTAGGTAACATTAAATCAAACAGTTGGAAGTAAGGAAAATAATATCTCTAAGAGGAAACTAAGAATAAATCAGCATGATTCCACTTGTCAATTTCATGCTCCTTGAAACCTCTTTTATTTTAACTGTATAATTTTATCACTGATTAGAATATCATAATAGGTGTTCTGTAGTATAATTCACTTATATTTTTCATTCAGTTTATACCATTGCACACATACAGTAACTTCCTAGAATAGAGTAAGGAAATAGAAATAAAAATGCTTTGTATTTTGTGGATCACTACAAACTTGGTTATGCTAATCTTTTTTACTCTGAGCATGGCACCTCTCAGACAAGGACTCTGAGAAGCTATTTCCTGGTCCTTTGGACTTCTCTGAGATCTGAGAGTGGGGATATAATCAAATACTAATTCATGAATGAGGATTAGAGGTAAAAATTATTCAATGTAACTCACGGGGGACAGGACCATGATATTAAAGAAGTCAGAAAAGGAATTAGAAATTTCATCATTTGAAGGGTCAGTGTGACATTATCATCATAGAACTTAATGTTAAGGAATAGTTTTTTAAAAAATAAAATCAAGATTCATACAAATGTAAAATGAACACATGTCAGAATTTTATTTAACTCATTAATGAAAGAATCATAGGATGTCAAAAACAGTTTAAGTGAATAGTCAAAGGACACATACAGGCAGTGGTGAAATAAGTTTGCTAGTAGTGGCAAAAACGTAACCGAAGGCAATAAAATCCAATATTTGACCCTATCACTGCTACTGCTGCTAGCACCCAAGCAGGTAGTCTAGGAGCCTGGCAATTCATCTGCCCCACCCTCTTCTGTTAGAGTCCATGTATACCATCAGAGAGCCTGATGACATGCCCACCATACCCATCACCCACATGTGCCAACCAGAAGCCTGAGGACAGACCTGACTTGACCACCACCACAACCATGACCAATGCATATGCAAACCACCTGGAGGTCTGGAGATCAAATCACTCTGCCCACAACAGCCTTCATTCATACACACCATTGGAAGGAGACTTGAAGACAGGTCTACAGTTTGTTGGCAATACCACTGACACTCACACAAGCCATTTGGAAACCTGAGTGTTGGCTCACCATTGCTAATGCCCTACTCATTGCCCAGGGATTTAAAGCCCCACTCACCAGCCAGGCCACCACTGTCACTGCTATCACTCAAGCAAGCAACCTGGAGACCCAGTTATTGGCCCACCTGGACTCCACACCAGTAATAAGCTGACTGAGGGCCCAAGGATCAGCATATCCAATCTACCACCTCCATTGCTGAGGTCCAAGAACCAGCCCATCTGGCATTCTCATCCCCAACAAAGCTTCATCATAGCTCCCACTAACAACCACTGGAACTCAGATACCACTGAGACCGATTATAAAGAAATAATATGAATACTACACTATTATGCCCACCCAGCATCAAAACAAAAGTCTTCTAACCAACTAAAAATATAATCTATAGAAAAAGAACCCCCTGGCTCGGCACCTGTGGCTCAACGGGCTAAGGCACCAGCCACGTACACCTGAGCTGGCGGGTTCAAATCCAGCCCAGGCCCACCAAACAACAATGACGGTTGCAACCAAAAAATGGCCGGGCGTTGTGGCAGGCACCTGTGGTCCCAGCTACTTGGGAGGCGGAGGCAAGAGACTCGCTTGAGCCCAGGAATTGGAGGTTGCTGTGAGCTGTGATGCCACAGCACTCTATCCAGGGTGACAGCTTGAGGCTGTCTCAAAAAAAAAAAAAAAGAAAAGAAAAGAAAAAGAATCCCCTTATAAAAGTCAAACTGTAAAATTGGAAGAAGTGACTGTGACATCTGTGTTCCTAAGCATAGGAACATAAGAAATGTGGAAAAGAAAACATAACACCTCCAAGGGAATATACCAATTCATCAGCAACAGATTCTAACAAGGAAATCTATAAAATGCCTGGAAAATAATTCAAAATAGTGCTGTTTTTAAAACTCACTGAGATGCAAGAGAACACAGAAAAAAAGTGTATCATGATAACTGTTCATGATCCAATGAGACATTCAACAGAGATGTTACAAAAAAGAAACAAATACTAGAAGTGGAGAATTCAATAAGTGAAATAAAAGATAAAATTAGGAGTTAATAGACTAGATCAAGCAGAAAAAAATCCTAATCTGAAGGCAAGTCTTTTAAAATAACTCAGTTAACAAAAGAAAAAAGAACAGCTGTGTAACATATGAAGATGCCATTTAGTGACCAAAAATTTAGATGTTGAGAGTTACAGTAGAAGAGATGGTCAAGGCATAGAAAAATCAGCAAAATAACCAGCTGAAAAGATCTCAAGTCTTAAAAGAGAGACAGACATCCAAGTACAAGAAACTGAAAACTTCTCAAATAGAATCCAAAATCCTCCAAGCCATATTATACTTAAATTATCAAAAGTCAAAGATAAAGCAAATTCTAAAAGCATTAAGAGATAAGTATCAAATCCCATACAAGGGAAATCCCTTCAGACTTACAGTGGATTTCTCAGCAGAAACCATATAGACCAAAAGAGAATGATGATATATTCAAATATCTGAAAGAAAAAGGAACCTCAACCAAGAATGCAATAACCAGCAAATCTACCCTTCAAAAACAAAGGATAAATCATTCTTTGAGATGCCATTCCATTTTCTGCTCCTTTTCTCTCCCTCCACCCATCTGCCACTCTCACTCCCTGCTCTCTGCTCTTTCTTTCTCATCTCTTCCCCCACTCTTCCCTTTCTCTAATATAAATAAACTTACACTTTTATAGAGAAAAAAAAGGAGCAAATTCTTTCACACACAAGTAAAAACAGAAAATTTGTCATCATTAGACCAGCCCTTCCATGCTGGACATAAAGGCAAGTGCCTGTAGTGCCAGCTACTCAGTAGGATGATTATTTGAGCCCAGGACTTCAAGGCTACAGTGGAAACAAAGTGAAACTCTGTCTTAAAGAAAAAGCAATAGGCAAAAGGACAATATCAATACATGAAATTATAAAACCTCACTGGTAGAATAGACACATATGAGAAAGGAGTCAAAAGTACCCCTATAGAGAACTCTGAAGCATGATAAACAATAAGGAAGAAAAAAATGATATACTAAAAAAACGGAAAATAAGTCCTCATTTATCAATAATAACCTTGAATATAAACATTAAATTCTACACTTAACAGATATAGAATATTTGAATGGATTCTAAAAATGACTCAACTATATGCTACCTTCAAGATATTCAGTTGATCTATATTTACACAAGATGAAAGTAAAAGGATGGAAAAAGATCCCATGCAACAAAAACCAAGAGTCAACAGGAAGAACTATACTTATATCAGACAATTAAATAGTCATTAAGTCAAAAACTGTAAAGAAAAAATAATTACCTAATAATGAAGGGATAATGCAAGAGGATATAATTCTAAATTTCTGCACCCAACACTGGAGCACCCATATATATAAAGCAAATATAATTAGATTTAAAGAAAAACATTCCAATATAGTAATATCTAAGGATTTCAGCACCCTGCTATGTGCACTGGACATATCTTGATAGAAAAGTAAAAGAAACGTTGGGTTTAAACGGCACTTTAGAACAAATGGACCTAACAGTCATTTGCAGATTTTACTTAACTGCTCAATAACACTCATTTTTCTCATCAGCACATGGAATACTCTCCAGAATAGAGAATGTTAGATCTACAAATTTTTAAAAAACATAATCCTGTCAAGTATCTTCTCACATTACAGCAGCAGTTCTCAACCTGGAGGACGCAACCCGCAAGAACCGTATTAAAGGGCCATGGCATTAGGAAGGTTGAGAACCATTGCATTACAGTAAAATAAAACTAAAAATAAGAAGAGGAACTTTGGAAACAGTACCAAAACATGGCATGCTCCTAAACAACCACTAGGTAAATAACAAAATTAATTTTTGTTTTGTTTTTCAGAGTCTCACTCTATCACCCCAGGAAGAATGCCATGGCACTCTTATAGCTCACAGCAACCTCAAAATCTTGGGCTCAAGTGATTCTGTTCCGTCAACATCTCGAGTAGCTGGGCCTACTGGCATTCGCCACCATGCCCAGCTAGTTTTTCTAGTTTTAGTAGAGATGGTGTCTCACTCTTGCTCAGGCTGGCCTCAAACTCCTGAGCTCAAACAATCCATCTACCTCAGCCTCCCAGAGTGCTAGGATGACAGGTGTAAGCCACCATGGCCAGCTCAAAAACTTCTTAAAACAGATGAAAATTAAAAAACACACCAAAACCTGTGTGACATAGTTACGGAGATCAGGATGGCAGGCTAGATGCAGGTAGTGTGTCTCTCCACAGAGAGGAACCAAAAGAGTAATTCAATGCTGACATTTCAAACAGATGGTCAAGGAGACGACACTAGGCTTCACCATAGAAGAGATGGGAAGCACCAATAGTAAGGATAGAGTTTAAGGAAGCTTGCCTGGCCAGGGAACTGGCTGAGAGTTGGGAGAAGCTCCAGGATGCAGAGAGAAACCCCAGGGACTTCACAAGGCAAAACAGTTTTCTACAATTGTGACTATGGGAGAACCTCCTGACACACACAGGCCTCAGGTCTAACATAGGTAGCTGCCTAGAGATTGTATAGAGGCACTACACCAGGAAGGGAACACACATGGAATCCCCACAGGCATCTGACCCTAAAGCACTTTAGAGGGTCACTAAAAGCACTTTTCTTTTTTCCTCAACATAACAAAAGGCAATTTAAGAACAAAGAGAAAGTTTAGAGCACTTCCAAAGAGTTGGCAATGAGTCCCTCTCATGAAAAAGAATGACAGACCGACCCAAAGGCAGTGCAGAATACCATTCTCTTTGTTTAGAATTGGTTGCAGCTCCTTCATTGGCCTCTCTGTACCTCCAGCCATTTTTATCCTTTTCTACTGTCATTGATTTTTTTCTATTGATCATTGCTTACCTAGGTTACCTCAAGCTCACATTCTTTTCCCTTTTTGGCAAGTACTGCTGAGTGGTGAATGTTCCTATGGTCCCTCCAGACTTCCTTGTTCAGCAGGCCAGGCTTTCCTTCCAACTCCCTGGAAGCCCCTTTTTAGTGCCCCTTCTTATTTCCCCCCTGAGGAGATATGGTCCTGAAATCTTGAAGGGGAAAATAGATGATGAATGCTCTTGGCTACTTCCTGCTGTCAAAAAGGAGCGTTGGCCTACCTATCAGACCATCCTCGGGTTCCCTACTCTAAAGGGGTTTCAGGGAGTGGGAAGTTTCTGGCCACTTGGTCAACAGATTCCATCAGTATTTGCTAGAATCACTGCATCACCATTTTAATATGGACCTGTTGCAGCCTGTAAGATACAAACTCAACAAGGTCGAGCAGGCAGGATCAAAACATCAAAAAAAGAATGATCATAATTGTAGGCCCAATGAAAGGAGATGGAAAGGTTTCTTTAAATCAGATTTTCCCAATGCATGTGCATTTAAAAGAGCCTGTTTCAAGGTTTGGAAGGTTTTCTTCTCATTCCCTACCCAATATTAGCTCCTCCATCTCTTCCCCCTTTAAAACTTCATACAGAGGCTTAGCCAGTTCTCCATATCAGGGAATGCATATTCAATAGTACCTTGTCATTCCCAAGAACTCCCTGAATTGTTTTGTTGTAGAGAGGCCAGTGAGGGATTTGTCTCGACTCTGATGAGAGAGCCTCCTCTCACCCAGGGAAAAAACAAAGCTCACAGTAAGTGACTTCAGGTTTGCATACTTTTGCCTTTTACTTAAATACTTCCTCCTTAAGAAAATTTAATATCTGTCTACAGAAGATTTATATGAAGTGCTACTGACTGGTAAATCATCTACATACTGAATAAGGGCACTTGAAGGAGCCAAGTTCAGCTCTGAGAAGGTGTGTTCAGCGTTCTCAAAAATTCCAGGACTATCTCGGAATCCCTGGGGGAGTACAGTCCACATTAATTGGGTGGAACGCCCAGTGCCAGGGTCTGTCCATTCAAAGGCAAAAAGTGGCTGAGACTTCGGGTGTGAAGGAAGAGTAAAGGCATCTTTCAAATCTAAAGCTGAGTAATAATGGGCTTCAGCAGGAATCAGACATTAGCACGTAAGATTTGGAGACCACTGGATGCAAAGACACCACTATCTTATTGTCCTTAGACCAATCTCCTTTTCCCTTTTGACTTTTGTGCAGCCAGAGTAGGACAGTTATAAGGAAAAGAACACTCCACTAGCATTCCAGTATTCTTTTGTGGTATAATCAGAGATTGACCCGTAATACCCTGGGGTGAGAGGTGATATTGTGCCCTCTTGGGGTTTCCCATCCCCGGCCTGACACAGATTTTCACAGGTTTCACATTTCTTGCCCTGGCAGGTACCCCATCTGCCCAAACTTCAGGATTTGTATCCACTATCTTAGGGGGGGAAATCATTTACACTCTGATTCTCCTGCCTTCACTCATAACGAAATCCTTTGGAAAGAAGGTTAAAACAGTTCCTAGCTTAAATAAGAAATCTCTTCCCAGAAAGGGTGCTGTAATTGAGGAATAATCAAAAATCGGTGAATTAAAAGTCCTTCCCAACTACAACTCAAAGGAGAAGTTAAATACCTGTGAACGTGTAGCCCATCGATGCCAACAACTGACCAAGAAAAGGGGGACAGGTAACTGCCAAAGGCTTTCAAAACTGAAAATGTTGCTCCCATGTCCAAAAAGCATGTGACAAGCTTACAGGCGACATCTACTGTGAAGCACAGTTCCTCGTTTTACTTTGGTAGCAGAAGCTGTTGAAGAGCCTGGGCCCCATCAATCCAAAGGTGGGTATTCATTCACCATCTCCTTGGCTGCTTCTTGCCACAGTCAAATATGGTGTCCTAGGGTACCACAGTAGAAGTAGATGGGGCGGGGCAACACCCTACCTCCTCTCCCATCCATGTTAGGCCCTTTCTCTGGTGATGCTCTCACCTCAGACGGCCCAGTTTGCCACAGTTGAAACATGTCTAGCCACACTTCACACTGCTACCAAAGGACAGGCGTCTCCCATGCTTGTCTTATACTGGACCATGGGGATTGGCTGCAATGACAACTCCTAACAATTTAACCTTTTGGCTTTCTTTACTTGCCTCCTCCAGGTAGCAGTTGTTGAACACTGAGGTGGCCTAGTTCAGTAGCTTGAGTCGCTTTGGGGTCCAGTGCCTTACACTGGAGTTTCCTGCAGCTATCCGGGGCTGATTGATATGGAGTTTGTTTTTGTGTGTGTGGTTTTTGTTTGTTTGTTTGTTTGTTTGAGACAGAGCCTCAAGCTGTTACCCTGGGTAGAGTACCATAGCACCACAGCAACCTACAACTCTTGGGCTTAAGAGATTCTCTTGCCTCAGCCTCCCAAGTAGCTGGGACTACAGGCACCGTCCACAATGCCCAGCTATTTTGTTGTTGTTGTTGCAGTTGTCATTGTTATTTTAGCTGGCCCAGGCCAGGTTCGAACCCACCAGCCTTCGTGTACATGGCCTGTGCCCTACCCACTGAGCTACGGGAGCCACCAATAAAGTGGCTTTAAGTATAACTGTGTCCGTTTAATCAGGGTCCAAGTTGGTATGTTTTTGGATAGCTTCTACTATTTGTTTTGTTTTGTTTGTTTGTTTTGAGACAGAGTCTCACTTTGCCACCCTTGGTAGAGTGCTGGTGCATCATAGTTCACAGCAACCTCAAACTCTTGGGCTCCAGCAATCCTCTTGCCTCAGTCTCCTGAGTAGCTAGGACTACAGATGCCTGCCACAATGCCAACCCATTGTTAGAGACAGGGTCTCACCCTTGCTCACCTTGGTCTCGAAACTCCTGAGCTCAGGCAATTCACCCACCTTGGCCTCCCAGAATGCTACGATTACAGGCGTGAACCACCACACCTGGCCAGCTTGCTTCCACTACTCTTCCCCTATAGGGGGCTGGATTTTCACCCTTACATCTGAGTCAGTTCAGCTAACTTGGAAAAGTTTATTGGCTTTATGTATCTCCCTCATGCTTTCTATAAGGCAGTTCTGCATGTAATCGCTGGCTGCTCTGCCACCTTCCCTGCTTGCCAGGTTGATAGTTATACCCAGGGCCTTGAGTAGGAACCCCATTCACCCCATCAGCAAAATTCTATTTAGTATGTTTAGTAGTATCTGCCCTGTGTCATGCAGATATCATACACTATTTTCATCTGTAGTACAAGACAGTAAAATCATTACATTCTTCCAAGTTAAGTCCAAAATGTCAACCAAATGCTGAAATTCCTCTGTAAACTTCCCAGGATCCACTGAAAAATTCTCTACTTTCTCTGTACAAGTTTCTAAGTCTGCCATGCTGAAGGTAGCATGCACCTTTATAATCTGCTATCTATTATGGGAGGTGTCTTCATGTGGAGGAAGACAACTGGGGTAGAAACCCAAAAGTGAGGTCTCAGAGAGTGTAGAAGGTGAGGCTGTGGTCTCCCCTGAACTATAAGCTGGCAGGGGGTCCTATATTTTTGGCCCCTCTGATAGAGTCAAATGTAGGAACACTGCCAAATAGAGTGCACCCCCATAAATGGATCAACCCCCACCCTGCCAATGGATGTCCTACCCTGGAAAGATGGATAGGCCAACCCCCTACCCTTCCCCATGGATGTCTCACCTAAGAAAGGTGAATGGCCAATTCCCCCACCCTTCCATCCTTTAAAAGTCTCATCCATCGTTACCCATGGGTTGACTTCTTTCTTGAACTCAGCTCACCCACACCAGGGTGGAATGGCCACTCTTGGAAATATCAGGAACAGTAGCAGACTCTTCAGTCACCCTATAATCCCAAATTAATTCTTTAGGTGCAGTGGTACTCCAAAATCACCAAGCCTTTAATTACAGCAGAAAAAAGGGGTGCATGTATTTTATTGGGAGAAGAATGTTGCTTCTTTATTAACCAGTCAGGAATAATAATGAGCAAAGTAAAAGAACCCCATGAATAGTTCAAACAGAAACAAACAAATCCTGAATCATCTATAAATCCTGGTTCTTAGATTCATGGCCTCCTTGGTTATTGTCTATGATAGGGCCACTAATTATGATTTTTCTCATTCTCAGTTTTGGGCCAGTAATCCTCTGTCTCATCTCTTGATTTATTGACCAGGTAGTCACTTGGAAAACAACTATTCATATCCTCGTCCTGTGTGGATATCAACCAGCTCAAACTGAAGACCCTGAATGTTCATATAAACATCGCTCCCTTCCCCTACTCTGTCCCCCCTCCCTATTTTTCCTCTTTTTTTTTTTTTCGTTTTTGAGACAGCATACTATGTTGCCCTCAGTAGAGTGCTGTGGTGTCACAACTCACAGCAACCTCAAATTCTTGGGCTTAAGCAATTCTCTTGCCTCAGCCTCCCAAGTAGCTGGGACTACAGGGGCCCGCCACAATGCCCAGCTATTATTTTTGTTGCAGTTGTCATTGTTGTTTAGCTAGCCCCAGGCCAGGCTCAAACTCACCAGCTGGCTCCGTAACCACTGTACTATGAGCACTGAGCCCATTTTCCGTTTTCTTCCTGGCAGCCCCCACTGCCCGTCATCCCATAGGAAAAGTCAAAGTTCTTACAATAGACTAAAAAGACCAGGATGATAGAGATGAAATTCCTCTGAAAACTTCCCAGTATCCACTGGAATATAACCCCACCCAAACAAAGCAGACCCACCTAAATGATCAATCCCCACCCTCCCAGTGGATGTCCTACCCTGGAAAGGTGGATGGGCACCAACCCCCTAATCTTCCCCATCAATGTCCCACCTAAGAAAGATAAGTGGGCCAATCCCCCCTCCACCCTTCTGACCTTTAAAACCCCCATCCTCCATTACCCATGGGCTGACTTCTCAAACTCAGCTCACCCCAACTGATGTGGAATAAAGGCCACAGTGTTACCCACACAGAGCCTGGATTCTGTTTTCCTTTTGTCTCACATCTCAGAATAATTTTATTTTTGGTCATTGACCTCTCCGCCTCCTCTTTTCCACCTAATGGTTTTTTCCTTTCTGGAGTATATACAGGTAGTGCTGTCAAACCACCCAAGGGGGAAATTTTGGTGTTTTACCCACCCTGTTTCCCCTGCAGTCCCTTCCTCCCCAGTTGACATTTTTCTAAACAGGACTCACAAAAATTGAGAATTATCCCTTAAGTACATAATAGTTTCCACACAGGGAACTTCTAACCACTTCCCCTCATTTCTACAAAAGAGATCTAGCTATAAAATGGTGTTACGATTCAAACTCCCATCTATGGGCCAGACTTCCTCATCTGGTAACTGATATTGATGCTGAGTTATGTTATAAGAGAAAATTAATTTAGAATTTCAGAGGCTGTCAAATCCAAAGGTCATCCCAGGGGTGAGTTAGAGGGTATTGAGGCTCCTTGTCCAGTGGACCTCTGGGATCTGAAGTGGAATGTGAGGAATGCAGGGGTCCCCTGGGGATCTTTTTTTCCCTGGGGCTTCTGCACCAGGAAAAATGTTAAGGATTTTTTTCCCAAGTTTCATACCACCAGAAGAAAATAATGGGGGTTGAGGGTCCAGAAGGTACCATTGTAAAAGCCTAGATACTAGGGATCTTCAGATGCAGCTGATGACGCTGAGCTGCTCCAAGAAAGGGGAAGAGAAACAGAGTTCTCATGTCCCCACCCCACCCACCTTCAGCCCCACCAGCACCACCCCCCAGCCCTCCATGGAAGACTGCTGTTGAGACTAAGATGTAAATGGCTTACATTCCCCCACAGCCTCTTGCCCATACTGTTTGCCTAGAAGGTGATCCACCCTATCTGGGGGAGAGGGTTAGGGTTGCAGGCCCAAGGTATCATTTTCAGAGTTTAACACTAGGTTGCAGTCCTCCCTCATGGTAAGTGTGGGCTGATAAGGCTGCAGTCATCCCCAGCCATGGAGGGGCAGGGAAACAAGACTCTACTATGCATACCTAACACAATACCCACCTATGCATACCTAATACAATACCCACCATTCTGGAACGGGTTGCTGACTCAAGCAGACCAAGACTCAAGTGGACCACAATCCCCAAAGCTTGTTGCCCACCCACTGCTCGCCTAAGAGGGACCCCACCCCTTTCTGGTCACAGACACCATCCAGTACCATTTTGAGAGTTTAACACTGGGCTGCAGTCCACCTTTGGGCCAAGTCCAAAGTCACATGGCTGTAGTTATCACCTGGCTGGGGAGAGATGAGAGATCAAGTTCTCCTAAGCACACTGAGTACGATATCCACTTCTCTGTTAAGGGCAGCTATGGGACTGGTGACTAACCTGCCCAACCCATCACAGCTACAGCAACACAAACATGGACCACTTGGTTCCCAGTTGGATGCTCCTCCACCACTACTGCCTAGTGCACATCATACTAGCTGCCCAGGGGCCTGAGAACCCATACGTACACTGGCCTACCGTTCCCACTACTAATTTCTAAACAAGATGCCTAGAGGCCCAAGAATTAGCTCCAGGGCCCACTAACACATTAGTGTAAGCTTCTGTGGGGCCTAAAAACAGACACTCAACCCCTACCTGCCACCACCTAGAACTAAGACTAGCTCAGGTGTCATTCAAGTTTTGATCAAAACATTACTATAGCCCTGAATAATAACCATATCATTCAGATACTACTAAAACTGTGGGGGAAAAAATGACTACCCCACTCCAGGCACCCAAAATCAAAGCCAAAGTGTCCTACTCTACAAACATACATGTTTAAAAACTTTTTTCACCTATGAAAGCAATTTCAAAAAATTAGAAGTACTGCTACATGCATGTACAGATAACAGAAGGACTAAGGAAGCATGAAAAAGCAATGAAATATAACAAAGGACACAATGGTCTAGTAATAGATCCCCATCAAAAAATTTTCCCCAGGAGAGTGCTCCAAGATGGTGGAGTAGTGGCATCTTACCAGCCTCTCCCAGGAAAGTTAGGGAAAAGGGCAACTACCCAACACTATACAGATTATACCCCTCAGAAACAGCACTATAAAGGCACTGAGTGATAGCACATGACACCAGGAGTAAAAAAGATAAGGGAGGAAAGCCAGCACGGAAAGTAGGTGAAGGGGGTCTGGTAGTCAAAAACCAAAGATTGCATGTGGGATTGCTGTGTGTTTTGTGCTGCTGGAAACCACCACTCCCTCACATCCCCTTTTTGGGTGGTCAAGGGACCACCCTGAATCCTGGGTGGGTATGTCCCACCAGGCAGAGGGTGTGGAGCAGGGTGAACAGTGGTTGGGGGTCCAAGGCTGCCAGATGCACAAGTGCTAGCCCTTTGGGGGAGGACACAAGAAGGACTAGGCTGTCCCATAGCTTCTTCAGGATGAGCCGGTACTAGGCAGTACCTTCCCAGAGCACAGAAAGTCTGTATAGGAGAGCTGCTTTGGGGCGGAGGGGTCGAGGGTCTCAAGCAATCTGATCTGAGCTACAGGGGGCACACGAAGATCACTGAGGCCTGAGACTGTGGCCATTGGCCCAGCTAGACATGATTTTCCAGGCACCCTGGGGCCCCACAGGTTGACCAGCAGGGTGGCTGGCTTGCTCTCTGCCTTCCAAGCCTGGGCAGCCAAGCTCTGGGCTGGTCCAACAGATTCCGCAAGTTCCTCAAAGACCTCTATTCAGTTTCTAGATCCCATTTGAAATACAGAGACATAATCTCTGCCCCAGCCCAGACACCTAACTTCCTAAACCAATTCTAGAACTTGGATATGCTGTCCTTAAATGCCCAGCCTACCATCCAGGTCTGTGGCACCACCCCTGGGCCTTCATTCCCCACCACACAGCTTCTACTTCCTGAACAGAAGTAGAAATCCAGCCCTGATCTTCTAGATGACAGTTGATTACGTCGGACAGACCAAACTTCTGATACTGGAGTGCCACCTAGTGTTCTCTTTTTAAAAAAATTTAACCCTCCAGGATATCTAAGAGGATCAAATTAACCATAATTTTTTTTGTCTATCTTTTGCTTAAGAAAACTGGAAAAAAAATTTAAAATTTTTGGTGTTGACCATTCAATACAATCTTTGCTATAAATTAAGGAAGATAGATGAGGTAACACATAGAAAGGGAATTGGAGTCAAGAGCACGAATTAAACACAATTAAATAGGAAAAATTTGCAGGCCTAGTGGAGGGGGGGGTGCCTGTAGTCCCAGTTACTCAGAAGGCTGAACAGGAAGATCACTTGAGCCCAGGAGTTTGAGGTTGCATGAGCTGTGATAATGCCACTGCACATAACCCTGGGTGACAGAGGCAAACCATCTCAAAAAGAAAAAAGGAGAAAATGAAAAAAAAAGCTCAATGAAATTCAAAGGGGGGAGAGAAGGGCAGGGAGAAACAGGTTGGGTAAAATATCACCAAAAGGGTACATTGCACAAGTATATGGCACACTACCTTGGGTTAGGACACATCTTCTAATTGGATTTTAATCTTACAAATGCAAACAGTGGAATCTAATCATTTGTACTCCAACATTAATCAGAAATACATACAACTGAGAAAAGGAAAAAAGGGAAAAAGAAAAAATTATCTTCTAAATGCCAAATAAAGAATTCAAAATATTGATTTTAGAAGAAGCTCAATGAGATCCAAGAGAAATCTGAAAACCTGTACTAAGAAAATCAGAAAAATCAGGATATGAATAAGAAATATTAAGCAGATAAATCTCTTACAAAAACATTTGGGAAATGACTGATTTATTCCACAAAATAACTGTGGAAGCTTTAATAATAGATTATGTTATTAAGATGAAAGAATCTGAGAACTTGAAGGCAAGTCTTTTGAAAAATTCTTCTAAAAATAAGGGAAAAGACATTTTTAAAAAGGAAAACAGCCTTTCAGATGGCTGGGACTAGGCAAAATTATCACAATTCCCAAAAGGAGAAAGATAAAAAAGTTTTTAAAATCTATTTAAGGAAATATTGAAAACATCCTAGGTCTACCAAGAGTAAAATATCGAGATAGAAGAGGCCCAGCCACTCCAGGCAAATACCTTGCAGAAAGAACTTTATCATGGCCTCTTACAATAAAAATGTGTAAAGTCAAAGTGAAAAATACTTTTAAAATTATCAAGAGAAAAGCATCTAGTCAACCTATAAAGGAAATTCCATCAGACGAACAGGGAATTCAATAGAAACCTTACAGGCAAGGAGAGAATAGGATGGCATCTTCAAAGTACTGAAAGAAAAAAAACTGTCAGCCAATATTTTTATATCATTCTAGAAAATAAGCTTTATTAATGGAGAATAAATTCTTTCTCAGACAATTACCACTAGACCAGACTCATAGGAAATGCTCAAAGGGGCCTTTAAAATGAACTGAAATGTTGGTATTTGTCATCACAAAAAAACAAAATCTACAGCTCACAAGTGTCATAAAACTATCAGAAAAAGAGAAATGAATCAAATGGAAACATGGCAGATTTTCAAACCATAAAGACAAAAAGAAAGAATTTAGAAAATATGAGGACTAAAACCTCACTTATCAATATTAACCTTGAAGGCAAATGAGTTAAATATTCAACTGAAAAGATATAGATTGAAAAAATGGGGGCAGGGGTGGCTACAATTGAATTCTACACTGTTTACAAGAAACTTACTATACAAATAAAGACACATATAGACAAAGTAAGGGGTAAAAAAATATATTCCACACACATGAAAACCAGAAATGAGAAATAGTTATTCTTAGATAAAGCAGATTTTAAGTCAAAATAGTATTTTAAAAAGTCATAAAGATAAAGGGATAAATTCATCGAGAATATAAGCATTGGAAATATATATGCAGCCAACATCTCAGCACCCAGATTAACAAAACAAGTATTACAAGAATTAAGAAAGTGAGAGCATTACAACAGTAGGAAACTAGCACCCCACTCACAACACTAAACAGATCAAAGCAAAAAAACAAAGACATGTTGAACCACACATTAGGCCACAAAACAAGTCTTAAATTTTTTTAAATTGAAATGGTATCAAGTATCTTCTCAGACCACAGTAGAAAAAAGTTAGAATATAAAGAACTTCTGAAACTATAAAAATACAAAGAAATTAAAGGTCATGCTCCAGAATGATCACTGGGTCAATGAAAAACTTAAAAATTTTTCGAATGTTTGAAATGAAAATGAAAACACAATGTACCAAACCCTGTGAGCTACATAAAAAGCAGTGCTAACAGGGAAGTTTATAGCATTAAATGCATACATTAAAAAAGTAGATCACAAGTCTACTGCTGCACCTCAAGGAATTAGAAAAAACAAGAACCACACCCAAAGTTAGAAGAAATAACAAGATCAGAGCAGAACTAAATGAAATTAGAACCAAGAAACAAAGGTTAAATAAAACAAATTTGTTATTTGAAAAGAAAATTGATAAGCTGCTAGCCAACTAGGAAAAGGAGGGAGAAGATCCAAATAAACAAAATCAGAAATGAAGGAGACATTACTACCATACCACAGAAAACAAAAGATCAGAGATGATTATGAACTATATGCTCACAAACCAGAAAACCTCAGGAGATAAATTTCTAGAAAAATACAACTTCCCCATATTGAACCTGGAAGAAAAAGAACTCCTGAATAGACCATTAATGAGCAATGAGATTAAATCAATTATTTAAATCTCTTCCCTTTACTCCCTCCAAAATAAAACCTAGGAACAGATGAATTCCTACTCAAATTCTACCAAACATACAAAGGAATAATCCCAATCATCCTGGAAACCTTCCAGAGGAAGGGTTGGGAAGGAGGAGTGAATGCTTCCTAATTCATTTTATGAGGCCAAAATCACCCTAATACCGTAACCAGACAAGAACATTAACAAAAAAGAAAACTACAGATCAATGTCCCTAATAGGCATAGATGCAAAAGTTTACACCAAAATACTAGCAAATCAAATCCCACAGCAAATCAAAAAGATAATACACCATGATCAAGTAGGTTTTATACTAAGAATGCAAAGATGGTTTAACATACACCTGTCAATAAATGCAATACATAAACAATATTAAGTATACAATCTATATCACATCATTTAGGGGACTAAGACCTCAAGAAACCAGGCAACAAAATGGACAAATGTACAATTAAACTAAAAATTTTCTGTACAGCAAAAGAAATAATGTGCAGATACCCCCAAAGAATGGGATAAAATATTCACAAATGATATCTGATAGGGAATATTATAATTTACAAGAACTCAAGCAACTTAGCAAGAAAAAAAAAACTCCATTTAAAAGTGGACTAAGAATATAGACAATTTTTCAAAGGAAAAAATGGCCAATAATCCTATGAAAAAATTATTCTCTCAGAATTAATCAGAAATAAAAATCAAGACCAGAATATCTTACATAAGAATGGCTACTATTGAAATTTTTAAGAAAAAACAGATGGTAAGGATGAGAAGAAGGGAATGCTTATACATAGTGGGAATTAAATTAACCTCTTTGAAAAGCAGAATGGAGAGGTCTTAAAAAACTAAAAATAGAACTACCATTTATCAGCCATCAATCCTCCTATTGGGTGTTTACCCAAAGGAAATCAATATATTAAAAAAGATCTTTATATTCATGTTTATCGCAGCATGTTTCACACTGGTAAAGATTTGGAATCGACCTAGCTGCCCAGCATAAAACGTGGTATATATTTGAGGACTGTCCAGAAAGTATCCAGCCATGTATCTTGACATTTCATATCATATGGATGGATACTTTCCAGACAGCCATTCTACCCACAATATACTATTCAATCACCCACAATATACTATTCTACCCACAATATACTATTCAATCACCAAAAGAATAAAATAGTGCCTTTTGTAGAAATGTAGATGGAATTAAAACACATTATATTAAGTGAACCAATTCAGACACAGAAAGACAATTATATGTTATCACTTAAAAGTGAAAGCTAAATAATGTGTATACCTGGAAGCAGAGTTTAGAACGATGGACAGTGGAGACTCTGGAGTGTGGGAAGTGAGAGAGGCGTATGTATCAGGGGAGGTTGCTTGATGGGTACAATATGTCTTGCTGAGGTGGTGCCTATACTGAAGGCCCTTATTTCACCACAAGGTAATAGGTCAAGGCAGCAAAATTTCATGTGTATCCCATGAGTATGTACAAATTTAAAATTTTTTTCATTTTCAAAAATTAGAAGGATATAGTAAAAGTCATGTTAAGAGGGAAGTACATACAAATGCTGACATCAAAAAAAGTAAATTGATTTCAAATAAACACCTTAATGGAAATAACAGGTCTAGGTCTTGAAATTATATCATCTGACTCAAGACCCAAAGTTCATTCCCTTCTACCAAGCCACCTACAGATTACAAAATAATTTTAATTTGTAATATTGGTGTGACTAACAATGTACTTTTACAACTGTCCAGCAGGTATAATTCCTTTAATACTAAGACCCTACATTTCAGGTTGGTTAGAATTTTGCAACAAAATTCAACACTCCAGAGAAAAAATAGAACTTCAAGATCTGCAGCTGAAGGAAGTGAATGTCCTTATAATTACAATCTGCTCTCAACATAGTTTCTGACTCAAACTTCTTGCTACCTCACAACACTTGTGAATACTGGGTTAGGAATTACCTGTTAATGTGGAATTATGGAATTCAAACCCACCTAACTGCAGGGACTATGATTGTTACCAGCATTTAAATCACTGCACCAGAAAAAATGTTGAGGCCAATGATTAAGCCCTCCAGCTATTAACTTGATAATCTGGCAGCTAAATCCTTTTAACTGCACTGATCTTCAACACAGAAACCACCTTATTTCTAGCTGGGCTATCATCCCAGGCCATTTCCCTTTTTAAATTGCTGCTACATTTTCTTCCACATGCCTGTCGATACAGGATCAGCTCATAGTAAATCTATTCGCAATACAGGAAATGTCCCACAGATAATGAATTTTATAGATATCATGCACTAACTGCCAATCGTAGCTGCTCTATTATCCTCAGTCTGGCTACATAAAATACAGACATTTGCTAGTGTTCTTATAGTCTGTTCCTTAGAGAGTTATTTTAATTAGGATTATTCTTGGGATATATACAGAGAGGGTGTGAGAGCAGTTTCTCAACTTTTTTCACAAAGAGATCTGCCTATTATAGTCTCAGAAAAAAAAATTTGCTAGATTACTTGGAGCTGGCTATTGGGAAAGAATCTATTCTAAAAGCAGCTCATACTTAATGCTTTAAAGGCAATTGTCTTAGAATTTCCAAGAAAAGAAGGTTTCCTGGCAAATAAACCCTGTTTTTTTTTAAAGGATGCTTCTATTTTTTCTAATTTCTTCTCTTATAATAAGTTACTTCAAGTTTCACTCAATCAGCATGAAAACCTAACTAGGTATTTTTCAAACTTCCTTCAAGTTTTCAAAACTATTGAACTCCAAACACTTTATAGGACTGCTTTTATTGTCTTCCCACAAATCTGCAAAGTCTCATAGATTAGAAAGCTGTATTAGACATAATAGAAATTTGACATTAGTTTTAAGATAAAGCATCTTTCAGTGTCTTAGTGTACGGAAGAATAATTTCAAGAAATCAATTTTTTTGCAAGTTGCTTCATTTACATATTAGCATATCTGAACTACAAACACAAGTCATGGGCCTTCCTCTGATGTGTCCTGGCTTTTCCTATGTGGTTGATTTCACAGTGAGAAAACACTGAATGGAATATACATTTCAAAAGAGAGAAAGATTTATGTCTGAAAATTCATCACAAATATGTTTTTTAAATTAAAGCATTATAGTTTCTTAGAGTGTGGCCAACTTTTTTTTAATATATCATAAAGGTCAGATTAGCCTAGGTAGAAACAGAAGGACCAGTCATCCTGCTGACAAATTTTTCACCCAGAAAAAGGAAAAGAAAATCATAGGAGTGAGTCCAGAGTGGTAAAGACACACAACACGCTCTGGGTGCTTTCAGAATGAAACAGTGGTATCCACTCCACAGAGACACTGAAATAATCAACCATCTACCTACAGGCATTAAAACCACTTTCCACCATTATATAAAGAACCCAGGGCTCACTTGGCATCCAGCAGTTATTCTAACATTGGTGTGACTAATATACTTTTAGAATTGTCCAGCAGATATAATTTATTGGGAAGCACATTCATTGGGTATTCAAAGAATGTCCTACATAAGTTTAGATGCTCACATCAGCCCCTAAATTACTTCTGGGCACTTTGTAAATCAGAGTACTGGGGCAAGGAAAAGTTCTAACTCAAGTAAAGACTTCCAGCCACAAGTGGTCTTCGTAGACTCTGGTTAGCTTCTGGGCACTGCAACAAGCACATCCCTCCCTGGGGTCTCTGCCTCAGTCCTCCGGGTACCATTTTTCTTACCCCGACGCTGGACTCCAGGCATTCAGCCTCCCATTCACCCTATCTAGTCCCACTGAAAATCTTATTCCCTGCTACGACAGCCTAAATGAATATTCAGACAAAGTTACAAATGTCTATAAAATGATATTCCAATAATAAGCAACAAAAAAGTGGGTCCCCATCTATGGATGGTTGGGAGTTACAGGGGGAGGGGAGATTTGTATGACCCAGTCTTGAGTAAGCATAACTGTATGATTCTTCTCCCCTAAACCCTCTTTGGGTTGGGTTATTTTGTCTTTTTAATATTTTAATGGATAAATCAATCATATGTATTTAAGGGTAAACACCCTCTTTGACTCTTCCTTTAAAAGGAGCCCTGGCAGCTTCCGAATCCCTGTGTGGCTTCTGTTGGGTCAGCGGCATGAGGGACCCTCCACGGTGTGTCATCGGCGCCTCCTGGGCCCCGGTGCACCCGCCGGCCGGCAGCGCTCATGCCCAAGTCTCCCGCCTGTTCCGGGGGTCCGGGCACCGCCTCAACAGCAGCTCCGCGGGACTCGCGGACTGGGCCGCAGTCCATGCCCCTGGGCAGACAGCATCATGAGGCACCTGCTGTATTTCTGCCAGGGCCAACTGGTACGGAGCTTGGGCCGGAGCTCCAAGCAGCTGGGCATCCCGACAGCTAACTTTCCTGAACAAGTAGTAGATAATCTCCCAGCTGATGTATCCACTGGCATTTATTATGGTTAGGCCAGTGTTGGAAGTGGAGATGTCCATAAGATGGTGGTGAGCATAGGCTGGAACCCATACTACAAGAATACAAAAAAGTCCATGGAAACTCATATCATGCACACCTTTAAAAAGGACTTCTAAGGGGAAATCCTCAATGTGGCTATTGTTGGCTACCTCAGCCCAGAAAAGAACTTTGATTCTTTACAGTCACTTATTTCAGCAATTCAAGGTGATAATGAAGAAGCTAAGAAACGACTAGATCTACCAAAACATTTGAAACTCAAAGAAGACAGTTTCTTCTGGGTTCCTAAAGGCAAAATTATGAATGGCCACTGATGAAATATCGTCTTATTTATTCATTCATTGATTTCTAGTATTTCACTATTTATAACTTGTCATGTCACATCTTAGTTATATTTTAAAAATCATTTTCCTTCCACTGTCATTAGTTTAAACAGTACAATGTAGTTACCATATTGTGTTTCACCTATTAAATTAAACCCATCATGTCATAGCACTACAAAAAAAAAAAAAAGAAAGAAAAAAGGAGTCCAACAGAAAAAAAAATTATATTGCCAGTCTCCATTCAACACTCATTCACACTCTGCTATGGAAACTAAGATGTCCCACATCCGGGAGGGAGCAAGATGGTGGCCGAGCAACAGCTTCTTTGCAACTGGTTGTGGTGAGATTGGGGAGAGAAGACCCAGGCATCTCTGGCTTGTGGGCTTTGCCCTGAAACATCCCTCTGGGGATGCAGGGAGAGATGGACAGAATTCTGGACCCCAGAAGTAGGACAAAAGCAGTGGAGAATTGGCAAGTGGTTGTGTTAGGTCTGAGGCTGCCGCAGCTGTAACTACAATAGCCCCAATATTGCAGACAGGGAAGGACTTCCCTGTTTTGTTTCTTTGGACTTGGACAGGTGGTTGAATTACCTTGGGAGAACTTGGGCGAGAGTGCAGGTGACGTTAAGCATTGTCCAGGGTCCAGGACTGAGCTGCTGGGCCGGAACAGAGCTAACATTATTTGGCCGTGAGCCACGTGTGCAGCCATTGTGGGAGAACTGCCCTTCAGGCTCCTGCCTCAGAGTTGCAGAGTGAGGCTTGGGCTGGGAAGAGACCTTGGGCAGGTGATCTAGTGACTGTGAGCAGAGCCAAAGGCCAGGACTGAGAGGCCAGAGAAGAGCAGAGGTTTCAATAAGCTCAATATTGCTCTTGTTTGGCAATAAGAGGGCTGCCTTGCAGCCTTGGCCCTCAGGGGCACACAGTGAGGCTGGTTTTTGCACACCAGATAAGCAGGCAGCCACTTCAAGAGAGTTCCAGCGACAAGTGCTTTCCTGGGAAAGCTTCTGCCTAGACAAGGTTAACAGTTAAAAGTGTCTTAAGCAAGCAGAGGAGAAATTTAGGCTCTCAACCCTGTAGGGTTTGAGGGCAAAGAAATCAGGAGAGGCCTCCAGTCTCCATCTCATACAGCTGTATCAGCATTGTGATTAACATCTCATACCTCAGAAGATCACGTGTTGCCCAGACAATATTCAGCATGAGATATATACTGCTTTGGTTTTGTTTTAATTTGTTTTTATTTCAACATTTTCCCCCTAGATCTTTTTTTTCTCTCTTCATTTTTCTAGTTTAAATATACTTTTCCACTGTTGCCTTCTTTAATAAGAAAGAACTTCATTTTTGTTAGTGTTTCTGCCCCTATTATTTGGTTTTGCCCCCAATTTTATCCTTTATGGTTTTCTGTTTGTTTGGATTTATAGTATTTTTGTCTTTCCTTTCTGTTTGGTGGAGGTGGGATTCTGTGTCTGCTCAGGCTGACAAAGAGCCGCTGACTTCAAGGGAACCACCCAACCCAGCACCCCCAAAGGTTGGGGGTTTTTGAGGTGTGGGTCAAAGTACCCTATTATACACTTTATTACTCCCATCTCCCTCTTCCTGTACCTCTCTTCCTTTTGTCAACATTTCCTTTTAGTCACCTCCTCTCCTTTCTCTTTTTTTTTTTTTTTAATCTTTTTTGCCTTCTTGCTCTTCAGTCTTCTCATACTTTTAGTCCTGTACCAAAAGGACTCACTGAAACCTTAGGCCAGAGGCACAGTAACTTAAAGAGCAAGAGGAAGTGAAAGGAAAATTAAAGCAAGGAAATAGGTAAAAGAAAAATCCTGGCAACATGAAAAACCAGTCCAGAGCAACACCCCTCCCTCCCATCAAAAGGACTGTGAAGTAGCTACTGCAGAGCATTCCACCTATAAAGAAATGTTAGAAGGGGATTTTAAATACAGATGATGAAAACAATGAAGGAAATTGCTGAGAAAGTGGAAAATAACAAAAAGGAAATCCAAAAACAGAATCAAATAAGAGATGAATGATATGAAGAATATAGAAAGGATATAGCAAAGAAGGAATTGAAGCAGTCAATTAGGGAACTTAAAGATTCAATAGAAAGTAAAAACAGACTAGACCATGCAGAAGAAAGAATCTTAGAAGTAGAGAACAAGCTCTTGAGATATCTCAGTTAAATAGGCAGAAAAGAAGAGTGAGAAAGCAGAAAAGAAGAGTGAGAAAGCAGAATGTTCAGTAACAGAATTATGGGACTTTATGAAGCATTCAAACATATAAGTTATAGGTATCCCAGAAGGGGAAGAATGCCTGAGAGGAATGGAAGCTATACTAGAGAATATTATAAATGAAAATTTCCTAAATAGTACCAAAGATTCTGACACACTCCTTTCAGAGGAATATCAGAACCCCAGGTCACCTCAACTTAAATACAACTTAATTCTCCAAGACACATTGTGATAAACCTGTCTAAAGTCAAGACAAAAGAAAAGATTCTACAAGTTGCCAGGAGTAAGCACCAATTGACCTACAGGTGCAAATCCATCAGGGTGACTGCAGACTTCTCAAATGAAATTTTTCAAGTCAAAATAAAATGGTCAAATACCTTTAACCTACTTAAAGAAAACATTTTTCTACCAAGGTTTAAAATTGATGGAGAAATCATATCTTTTCCTGATATGCAAACATTGAGGAAGTTTGCCACAACAAGACCAACTCTACAGGAAATATTTAGATCTAACCTACACACTGACCACCGCAATGGACCAACAATAAACTAAACACACAGAAGTTAAAGGACAAAACCTAGCTTCCACCATGATGCAAAAGATAAAACTAAGCAATGGACTTTCACAAAGTAAGATGAATAGAACTCCACCATATTTATCAATTCTCTCAATAAATGTTAATGGCTTGAATTACCAACTGAAGAGGCATAGGCTGGCAAACAAACAAACAAAAAAAAAAAATCACAAGCTGTCCATTTGTTGCCTGCAAGAAACACACCTAGCCTAGAAGGACAAAGTAAAACTCAGGATTCAGGGATGGAAGACAATTTTTCAAGCAAATGGAAATCAGAAAAAAAAAGAGATTGCAATCGTATTTTCAGATACAAATGGATTTAAATCAACTAAAGTCAAAAAAGACAAACATGGACACTTCATATTGGTCAAGGGAACAATATAACAAGAAGACATTTTGATTCTAAATAATTATGCACCCAACTTAAATGCTCCAAGATTTTTGAAAGAGACCTTAATGAATCTGAGCAATATAATATCCTATAACACCATAATAGCAGGGGACTTTACCACTCCTCTTGGAGAGTTGGAGAGATCGTCTGAATAGAAACTAAATAAAGATACAAGGGACTGAAATGTGACCCCAAAACAACTGTTCTTAATAGACATATGCAGAACCCTCCATCCTAAAGCTAAAGAATAAATGTTCTTCTTGTTGGCTTACAGAACATTCTTCAAAATAGATCATATCCCAGGACACAAATCAAACCTTAAATAATCAAAAGAATTGAAATTATATCTTGTATCTTTTCAGACAACAAGGCATTAAAGGTGAAACTCAACTCCAACAAAAACTTTCAGCACCACACAAAGGCATGGAATCTAAAGAACATTTTGCTGAATGACAGTTGGTTCGAGGAAGAGATAAAAGAGAAAATCATTAACTTTCTTGAACATATCAATAAAGACACAAGTTACCAAAACCTCTGGGACACTGCAAAAGCAGTCTAAGAGGGAAATTTATTACATTAAATGCCTACATCTGGAAAACTGAAAGAGCACATCATCAATCTAATGCATCATCCTAAAGAAGTAGAAAAGGAAGAGCAATCAAACACCAAACCTAGCAGATGAAAAGAAATAACCAAAATTAAATCAGAAATTAGAGATATTGAAAATAAAAGAATCATTCACAAAATTAATGAAACAAAAAAGTTGGTTCTTCAAAACAAAAATAAAATTCATAAACCAATGGCCAGATTAATGAAAAATAGAAAAGTAAAATCTTAAATAACCTCAATAAGAATGGAAAGGGGGAAAGAACAACAGATACAAGACATTCTTTCTGACTACTACCAAAAACTCTATGCCCCCAAATTTGACAATGTGGAGGTGATGGACCAATGCCTGGAATCACATCATCTTCCTAGACTTCACCTGGAAGATACAGATTGTTGAAAAGACCAATATCAAAAACTGAGATTGCACACAGAATAAAAAATGTTCCAACAACAAAAACAACAAGAACAACAAAAAAGCCCAGGACCAGATAGATGGCTTCACAACTTCAAAGATAAGCTTGTACTTTTCTTGCAGAATCTGTTCCAAAGCATTGAGAAGAAGAAAACCTTCCCCAACACATTCTATGAAGCAAACATCACCTTGCTTCAAAACCAGGAAAGGACCCAGCTAAACAGGAGAATTACAGACCAATTTCACTAATGAATATCAACACAAAAACACTCAACAAAATTCTCGCTGATAGATTGAAGCTGAAAACTAAACAAAAAAATACACACACCACGATCAAGTAGTCTTCATCCAAGGGATGCAAGCCTGTCTTAATATATACATATCCACTAATGTAATATATAATATCAATAGAAGCAAAAACAAAGACCATATAATCCTCTCAATAGATGCACAAAAGTGTTTGTCAAAATTCGGCATCCTTTTCTAAAAAGAACACTTAAGAAAATAGGCATAGGTAGCACATTTCTTAAGCTGATTTAAGACATCTATAACAAACCCACAGCTAGCAACATACTGAAAGGAGTAAAAGTGAAAGCTTTTCAACTTAGAATTGGAACCAGACAAGGATGTCCACTATAGCCACTATTATTCAACAGGATGGTAGAAATTCAAGCCAATGCAATCATGCAAGGAAAGGATATAAAGGACATCCAAATGGGAGCAGAGGAGGTCAAACTCTCCCTCTTTGCTGATGATATGATCTTATACTTAGAAACACCAGTGACTCAACCCACAAAACTCCTGGAAGTGATCAAGAAATATAGTAACGTTTCAGGATATAAAATCACTGTCCACAAATCAGTAGGCTTTATATATGCCAACAACAGCCAAGTTGAAAAGTAAATCAAGGACACAATTTCCTTCACTGTAGCTTCAAAGAAAATAAAATATTCAGAAATATACATAACAAAAGAAGTTCAAGATATTTTGAAAGAGAATTATGAATCCCTAAGAACAGAAATTGCGGAAGACACTAACAAATGGATGAATATACCATGCTTTTGGCTGGGAAGAATCATTGTCAAAATGTATATTCTAATTTAGGAGACTGAGCACCCAGCTTACAGAAGCAGCCCCTGGCTCTTGAACAAAGCACTGGGAACGAGACAATTTCCTAGCTGGCATGGAGATGTTTTGCAGCCCAGAGACAAGTACTCAAGCAGCTGCAGGTGTTAATGAGATAAGATCGGTGGCTCATTAGCAAGTGTTATACTTTGTAACATTTGTAGGGCAACAGGATGGGAGTTGAGCCTGGGCAGAAAGAGCACTTAGCAAACATTAAACATGTGATCCTAGCACATGTACCTTGCTGTTTTTATTTGTGCAGTGATGGGTTGCCATAGTGGGCACTGACAAATGGCAGAGTCAGCAGGATCTGACAGAATCTGGACTGGGTCACAGACTGAAAGGGGAAATTACACTCAGCGTAAGTGAAACCTTCTGCAAACAGCAAGAGGGAGTTTCAGCCAAAGGGGGAGCTGCACTTGGGTTATGTGCAAATTTTGGTCTCTTTCAGGAAAAGGGGGAGCTGCCCTTGAGTTAAGCATGAACTTTGGTCTCTTTTAGTCAAAGGGGGAGCTGTGCTTGGGTTAAGTGTGACCTTTGGCTCTTTTCAGCAAAAGAAATAGCGCACCTCAAAGTCAGTGGGACCTTTTGGCAAACAATAAGAAAAGAAAGAAAGACAATAAAAGGGGTATCCCGACTCAAAGTAAGTGGAACTTTTGGCAAACAGAAATCACAGGGGGACATCACTCAGAGTAAACAGATCTTTGGCAAATAGCAGTGTGTATGCGGAGTCATTTCACTTGTCTGTGATGTGTCTGTGTTTGTTTGTCTGTTAAATTGTGAGATCTCATTCTGTAAACCAAAGGAACGCCTACAAAGTAGTGAGACCTTTGGCAAACCACAAAAGGGAGTGTTTAATTAAGGGAACTTAACAGTAACTTAAAAGAAAGAGCCTCAGGCAAAAAAATTATAATTTAAAGAGTTTATTTGAGCCAAAGAACTGCCTAAACGGATCAGAACTCAGATAAAATAGTCAGAAGACCAGCTGAATAGCCTCACAGTTAAAATCACTAAATACCATAATTGTGGGAGACTAGACCATATGAGAAAAGAAAGTTGGAAAAAGAAAAGCAATTAGTATCAATGGGAAAGGCCATCGCTCATTTAGTAATCAAACAATGCAAGGACAATGTAAACCCTCTGGCATATGCCCTAGAGGTTCCATTGGGCAAATGAATGCCACTTTTGGTTTGATGAGAATGGAACACCTTTGCAGCAGAAAAGCTGTCAGTCGGGCCTAGCCCTGGGCCCATGGAAATAAACACCACTATGGGGATTTAAACAACCAATTTCCTATAAAAAATCTGATATGTTTGAACACGTACCTGGTAATGTACTACAAAGGGGCTGAGGTTTTGCTTATATCATTGCAGAGCAACAAGAAAAGCAATGGCTGCCTGCCAGCTGAATCAAGAAACTTCAACATGAGCAAGAAACCTTGCCAGTATTAAGGATTTTCTAAGTAACATCTAATTACGTGTCTGTAAATGTTAATTTACTAATTAGTTGATAGATAGCAAAACACACTTGTAACTAATGTTGCTTGTTTACGTAATCTTTTGCAATAGTTTGGCTTGGCATGTCAATCTTATGCTGAACATAATTTGAATTTGATGCAGTTTAAAAATAACAGGAGACTTAAAATATTTTATTATAGATTGAGTGTTAGTATTAATGCTGTGATTCTACTAAGAAGTTAATGTTTATAGCATAACTGTCTTGAATGCACTGAAAATGTTTTCAGATTTATAAGATGTGTCAGCCTCTAGCTACTGACTAGAATATTAAAAGGATAATTAGAAAATGCTAAGACCAACTCTAGATCTGCATATTTGGAAAATTAGAAAAAAAATTCCTTATAAAATACAAACTACCAAAACGCATTTCGAAGAGACCCATTGTTTTCATTCACTGTGAAACTTGGATCAACCTCCTCTGAGGAACCTCTACTGCCCCCCATATCATCGTCCAGTTTCAGCAGGAAGTAGTTTGGACCAGTCAGCATCCCTATGCCAAATGGCAGTTGGAGCTTCTATTCAGAGTGAAAGATTGATACAGGATTCCACCCTTTAGGGAACCCCCCATTCTCTAAGCCTGGGTGATCTCAGCATGCATCCTCTGGGCTATAACAAGATCAGGAACAAATCCATACCAGCAAAATTCTTGTTCCTGACACTAATTGCATTACCATCAGCAAAGGTTAGAATTTCATTTCTTGAACCTACATGGAAGTGATCCCCAGTACTCTCACCCTTAAGAGTGGAATCTGTAACAAGAATAGAAGTTCTAAACACTGGCAACAGTGTGGCTACTCCTTCTTCTTTTTCTTCTGTGAAAACCCTAACAGGCTTTGTTGGGATAACTTTATTATTTTGTGCTTTTTATTCTTCTACTTAGCAGAAAGTTGAGCTAGCTACTAGATAAGAACAACAGATGAAACAGACAACTGCAGGTCTCTCCCCCTTACCCTGTACAAGAATATCTTAAACAAAAAAAGGGGGGACATGAAGTAGACTGAGCACCAGACTTACAGAAGCAGCCACTGGCTCTTGAAGAAGGCATTGGGAGCAAGACAATCTCCTAGCCAGCATGGAGATGTGTTACACCCTGGAGACAAGCCCTCAAGCACCTGCATGCATTGATAAGATCTGTGTCTTATTAGCAATCAAGTGTTATACTTTGTAACATTCAGAGGGCAACAGGATGGGAGTTGAGCCTGGGCAGAAACAGTACTTAGCAACCATTAAACATGTGATCCTAGCACATGAGCCCCCACTCCAGTTGCATCAGTCTTCAATAAAAGGCCAAGAGAGAGGTTTCTCAAGGCTCCTGGAGAACAGATGGGAAGCCCACCACTTGCAGGCATGTACCTTCTGTGTCCTGGCTGTTCTTATTAGCCCGGTGATGGGGTACCACAGCGGGCACTGACATTCTACCCAAAGCAATCTACACATTTAATGTAATCCCCATTAAAATACCAACATCATATTTTGAGGAACTGGAAAAAATAGTACTTCATGTTTTATGGAACCAGAAAAAATCCTGTATAGCTAAGCCTATTCTTAGTAATAAAAACCAAGTTGGAGGCATCACCCTTCCAGACATCAGGCATCAGTACAAAAATAGAGACACAGATATATGGAACAGAATAGAAAACCAACAGTTGAAACCAGTCTCTACTTGCCATCTGATCTTTGATAAAACGAACAAAAGCATACAGTGGGGAAAAGAATCCCTATTCAACAACTGGTGCTGGAAGAACTGGATAACCACATATAAAAGACTGAAACTTAACCCACATCTTTCACCACTTAAAAAAATTGACTCAGGATGAATAAAAGACTTAAATATAAGACACAAAACAATAAAAATCATAGAAGAAAGTGTGGAGAAAACTTTTGATGATGTTGGACCAGGGAAAGGTTTTGTGACAAAGACTTCAGCAGCCATTGCAACAACAACAACTTAATTAAACTGAAAAGCTTCCGCACAGCTAAGGACCCAATAAGTAAAGCTAAAATACAACCTTCAAAATGGGAAAAGATATGTGTAGAGTATAAATCTGACAAAGGGTTGATAACTACAATCCACAGAGAACACAAAGAACTAAGGTACACAAAAAATATGTTCTTTGCTGCTCAGTGAAAATTCTACTTATCCCTCAACTGGGGATAATAAACTAAGAGCGCAGAAGGTATAAGACTGGTGGTCTGTATTACATTTCTTTATGATAAGGAGACAGGAGACATGAGATGAGTCTACTGTGCTGTAGTTTCCCTAAATGTTTTTGTGTTGTAGAAATTTAAAAGGTTAGGACTTTGAGTAACTCTAGTTAGTGTTATCAAACTCCATTTCTTAGTCCACAGTGTTTTACTTTTTCCTTATGAGATAAAGTTAAATATAATTCTCAGCTTGAAAAAGATTTTAATTCTGTTTAACTAGGTGTTATGGAATATATAAAATTAGCCACTTCTGAAACTCAGTTCTAATCTATTCTTTTTTCCTCCACGTTTTATTCATTCCTGTCCAGCTGAAATAGACTTTTAATATATCTGAGGCCTGGATTACTATCAGAACTTTCTGAACTGCCATTGGTAGGTCCATAGGTTAATTTTAGTTCAAGATTGCTTTCACAAACTTCCCCTGCTCAAAAGCCTACAATGTTTTCCTATTTTTTTAATCACATTTAGATGTCTCATACATAAACTCTTCTGCCTAGATTTTAGCTATAATCTTGTTCCATCCTTCCAATCCAAGTTTACTTTATACTCTTTTCAACCAATAGGTACCCTTTACCTAGCATAATTATGAAATTCCTTTTCTCTTTCTGAGGATAAAGTTAAAGAAAAAAGGAAAAGAAAAAGAGACACTGAGATCCCTAACAGCAAAAGTTTATTAACAATTGAAATTAAGGAATATTTTTAATGCATGCTGAGTAACAGTAAATACTCCTCTAATAGATTACTTACTTTGATAAGGAATACAAAACAATGCTGAGAAATGCATTTGCATACACAACTATTGGAACCAGGTCATCAGAATACCTACACATTATTAGAATCTTGTTATCAGAACACTTAACACGTCATTTACTTTTACATTATACCAATGTCATGAACAATTCATCTTCTAACTACTCAATGGCTATTTAAGCAAACAGCACTCAAGGTTTAATACTAGGACTGGGAAGCAGAGAAGAAATACATGAAGAAATACACAAATGGTAAGCATCATAACACTTCAGAGCCTACACACGTGAACATAACATTAAGATTTTAAAAAGTATTTTTCCTGTGTAAAACAATATTCTTCACTGTCTAACGCATGAGAAGACACTGCTTTGGTCCATCCACTCTTTCCAGCTTTTCAAAATGTTTCCTGGCATTGCGGATGTTGATCAGAGTAGCTGCAGAGGCTGAGGGTGTGGGTGGGGAGACATCAACAAAATAAATGTAAGGTCCCAAAAGAATGTCTAACTAGTAAAACCAAATAAACATAAGAGAGCCAAATACCCCAATGTATGTCACAGAGAACACAGAAATAGAAAATCCCAAGTTACGAAGATTTAATTTTTCTAAATAAGCAGAAGATTTATTAATATTCTAAACATAAATTTTTCAAAATAAATTCCCAAAATCTTTTGGTTTGGAGCTAATAGTATAAAACCTATGATCTTATGTTGTAAAGCCAATGGATGGAGATAATTTAAACATCTGGAATGATCCTAACAATATTCCAAGAACCTACATTTCAATGGTTGGATAGCCATGGCTATTATAGTAAGTGCCAAACACTTTGCTTCATATCCATAAGAGAAATATGGAAATCTGGCACACAGGTATATTCAATGTAATAAAAAATGCTTCAGCATTTAATAGTTTTGGGTTAAGACTGGATAGATTTTTAAAAATATATATTATATGTAAAATAAACCACAAATTTTGTTCTCTTTTCTTTAAAATACCTGGATTTAGTAACTTGTTTTTGGAAGTATCCATGAAGAAAGACATGATAACCTGAAGACCAAATTATTTTTAATCTTCAAAATATAGGTCTATAAATAAAAACTGTTTATTACTAGTACTAAGACTTTTTTAATGAGGTAAAATGCACATAACAAAAAATTGGCATTTTTAAACATAAAGTTCAGTGGTATTAAGAACTTTCATGTTGTTGTGCAACTATACCCACCATAAAATAATTTTTAACAATATAAAGTACTATCTCTAGGCCATTTGCTTAAATGTGTGTTGTTCTAAATATGTGGCTTTGTACCTATGTCAGCTATGTTTAAACTTACGAATAGATGGATCAGACATCACAACCATCACATAAGTGTTGGATGTAAATATGTCAATGAAAGCAGCAAAGTTAGAGTTCCTGACTTCCATACTTTGGAAAGAGGCAGCCAATTTGCTACAGAAGAAATGAGAAAAATGATTAAAGAATGTAAAATTATAACAATATAAGAAGTTCTTATCTTTTCTGTTAAATAATTTTATATCATTACACATTAATTCACTACTTCATTAAGATGCTTAATCACTAACCACATTTCATTTTCAAAAAAACTCATACTGAATTTAACATGCTTGGACAGTGACTAGGATGGAAAGTGTGTTAGGACTCGAATTTGACTATGAAAATAAAATGACATTATATATAAATTCATGTTACAAAGACTTCTCCAATATATTTTTTTATTTTAGATATGAGGGTACATATCTTTAGGTTATATTGTTTTCATTTAGAAGGTAAAATTCAAGTTGTAATTGAGCCTTTTATCCAGGCAATCAACCTCCCTCCTACTCCCTACTTTACCTACCACTTTGCTAGATTATACTTGTGTTTTTTTCTTTTGTGTAGGCATGTAGCTATTTATATATTGCTTTAATATTAGTATTCAGTACATTAGATACTTTTTCCCCATTCTTATGATACTTCACTAAGAAGAATGAGTTTCAACTTCATCCAGGTAAATACAAAAGGTGTAAAGTCGCCATCTTCTCTTATGGCTGAATAGTATTCCATGGAAATCATACACCACAGATTGTTAATCCATTCATGGGTTGATGAGCACTTAGATTGATTCCACTTCTTTGCAATTGTGAATTGAGAAATAATTGAAAAACTAGCACAACTGTCCTTTGGGCAAAATAATATTTTTTTTTTCTGGCTAAATATATAGTAATGACATTGGGGGATCAAATGAAAGGTCCACTTATAGTACTTGGACAGTTCTCTATACATCTTTCCATAGAGAGTGAATTAATTTGTAATGACACCAGCAGGGAAAAAGTGTTACCTTCTCTCCATAACCATTCCAGTATCTGCAGATTGGAATTTTGTGATGTGGGCTAATCTCAGTGGAATACAGGTGGTATCTCAGAGTGGTTTTGATTTCAATTTGCCTGATGATTAGGGACCATGAGCATTTTTTCATGTGTCTGTTGGCCATTTGTCCATCATTTTAAGAAAAGTTTCTGTTCAAGTCCCTTTCCCACTTATAAGTAGAGTTGTTTGCTCTGTTCTTGTTGATTAATTTGAATTCTCTTTAGACTCCATAGTTATTAGCCCTTTATCAGATTTATAGCATTCAAACATCCTCTCCTATTATGAAGGCTATCTGTTTGCTTTAGTTATGATAGATACCCTTAGTTGTGCTGAAACATTTTAGCCTGATCAAGTCCCATTTATTTATTTTTGGTGCTGCTGCAAATGCCAAGGGTTCTTCATAAAATCTTTTCCCAGGCCAAATAGCTTAAGAGTTGTCACCACATTTTCCTCAAGAATTTTTATTGTTTCATGCCTTAAATTTATATATTTTATGCAGTGAAAGTCAATTTTTGTCACTGGTGAGAAATGTTGATTCAGTTACAGTCTTCTATATGTGACTAACCAGTTTTCCAAGCACCATTTATCAAATACGGATTCTTTTCCCCAGTGCATGTTTGGTTTGGATTATCCAAGATCAGAAGGTAATATATGACTGGATTCATCTCTAGGTTCTGTATTCTATTCTACAGATCTATTTCTCTATTTTTATGCCAACATCATGCTGTTTTCATCACTATAAACTTGTACTATAACCTAAAGTCTGGTAATGTGATGCACTAAGTTTTTTTATATTTCTTAAAATTGTATTGGCTATTCAAGATTTTTCTGGTTCCATATGAAACAAAGTACTATTTCTTCAACTTCTTCAAAGTATTACACTGCTGCTCTAATGGGTATTGCATTAAATCTGTAGATTACTTTGGGTAGTATGGACATTTTAACAATATTGATTCTTCTCAGCCACAAGCATGGTATGTTCTTCCATTTCTTAACATCCTCTGTTATTTATTTTCTCAGGGTTTCATGATTCTCTTTATAGAGATCCTTTACATTCTTTGTTAGCTATATTAACAGACATTTCATTTTCTTTGGAGCTACCGTTAAGAGTACTGTGTCTTTAATTTGGTTCTCACTTTGACTGTTATTGGCATATATGAAGGCTACTGATTTGTGGACATTGATTTTGTATTCCAAGACATTACTATATTTTGTGATAACTTCTAAGAGCTTTGTAGTTGAACTCCTAGGATTTTCCAGGTATAATATCATGTCGCCCATGAAGAGCAAAGTTTGACCTCTACTGTCCCCATCTGAATACTCTTAATCTCCCTCTCTTGCCTTATTGCGCTAGTGAGGGCTTTCAGCACTATACTGAATGGCAGTGGACATAGTGGGCATCCCTGTCTAGTTCTAGTTCTGATTGGAAATCCTTTCAATTTTACTCTATTCAATATGAATATTGGCTGTGGATTTATTGTAGATGGCTTCTATTAGCTTTAAAAATGTCCCATATATACCTATTTTCCTAAGTAAGTGTTCTTTTCAGAAAATGATGCTGGATATTGTCAAAAGCCTCTCCTGCATCAAGAGAATCATATGGTTTGTTTTTTTTATTTTCTTTATATGGTAAATTATTTTGCTAGGATCTTATGGAATACTTTTATATCAATATTCTTTTTTTTTTTTTTTTTTTGAGATGGAGTTTCACTCTGTTGCCCTGGGTAGAGTGCTATGGCATTATAGATTACAGCAACCTCAACCTCTTGGGCACAAGTTATCATCTTGCCTCAGTTTTCATTTTTAGTAGAGACTGGGTCTAGCTTTTACTCAGGATAGTCTCAAACTCATGAGCTTAAGCAGTTCACCTGCATCAACCTCCCGGAGTGCTAGAATTGCAGACGTGAGCTACCACCCCTGACCTGCATCAATATTCTTTAATGATGTTGATCTCTAGTTTTCCTTTTGTGTTGGATCCTTTCCTGGATTTAGAATCATGGTGGTATTAGCTTCACAAAATGAGTTGGGGAAAAGTACTTCCTTCTCTATGTTTTGGAATAGCTTATGCAATGTTACTCTAGTTACTCTTTGAATGTCTGGTAGAATTCTGGTGTAAAACCCTCTGGTCTATGGCTATGCTTTTTTGGAAAACTGTATAGCTGATGTCTGGTCCATGGCTTTGTTGTTGTTGTTTGAAGCTTCTTTATAGTTTCTTCAATTTTGGTGGTTGATATTGGTCTATTCAAGAGATCTTTCTCTCCCACTTATGTCTTCTGGGTATTGGTATTGTGTGCTTCCAGGTATTGGTCCATTTCTTCTACATTGTCAAGTTTCTGGGCATAGAGATTTTATAGTAATCAGAGATGATTTCTCTGGTATCTGTTATTTCCCCCTTTTTTTTTTCTGCTTGATATTATTAGAGATCTTACATTTCTGTTTTTGCTTAGTCTAGCCAAGGGTTTATCTATTTTATTAATCTCTTCAAAGAACCACCTTTTTGTTCTTCCCAATGGTTCTTGTGTTCTCAATTTCATTGAATTTTGCTCTGATTTTGGTTGTTTTCTTCTGCTAGGGTGGGAGTTGGATTGTTCTTCCTTTCCCAATTGCTTGAGATGGTCCATTATGCTGTTTCTGCTTACTGGATGAAAGCATCTAATGCTATAAATTTGTCTTATGGTTTATCATTTGTTCAAGAGATCTAATGATTTCTTTTTTAATCTTGTCCTTAACTCAGCTGTTGTTCAGTTTAAGTTTATTTAGTTTCCATGATGTTATGTAGGTATGAGGATTTTTGTTTGTGTTGAGTTCAACTTTTATTCCATGATGGTCTGAGAAGATACAAGGAATAATTCTTATTGTTTTAAATTTGTTGGCTGGTGGTCTCCCTGGATCTCAGCTTCAGCAGCACAGCTCCGCCCAGCCCCGCCAGCCTCCCAGACCATGGTCATTCTCGAGCGCACCTTCATCGCCATCAAACCAGACGGTGTGCAACGTGGCCTGTTGGGCAAGATCATCAAGCACTTTGAGCAGAAGGGATTCCATCTCGTGGCCATGAAGTTCCTTCAGGTCTTTGAGGAACACCTGTAGCAGCACTATGCGGACCTGAAAGACCGCCCATTTTTCTCTGGACTGGTGAAGTACATGAACTCAGGCCCTGTTGTGGCCGTGGTCTGGGAGGGGCTGAATGTGGTGAAGACATGCCAAGTGATGCTTGGGGAGACCAGTGCAGTGGATTCTAAGCCAGGCACCATTTGTGGGGACTTCTGCATTCAAGTTGGCAGGAACATCATTCATGGCAGTGACTCAGTAAAAAGTGCTGAAAAAGAAATCAGACTGTGGTTTAAGCCTGAAGAATTGGTTGACTACAAGTCCTGTGCTTATGACTTGATCTATGAATAAGAGATGGACAAAGCAGCAGTCCCCTTCAACACTGCTTGGTGTGTCCCTGGACACAGATCTTCATTCCACTGACTTGGAAGCAATACAGTTGATTATTCTTTTCTAAAGCATATTTACCAATAAAGCCCTTGGAAACTGGGAAAAATAAATACATTTGTTGAGGTTAGATTTGTCCCCTAAGATATAATCAATTTTAGAGGATGATCCATGGGCTATTAAGAAGGTGCACTCAGTTTCATTAGAATGAAATGTTCTTTATACATCTGTTAAGTCCATTTGTTCTAGTGCTGTGTTTAAGTTCATTACTTCTTTGTTTATTTTCTGCTTGGAGCATCTATCCAGTATTGTCAGAGGGATGTTGAAATTGTCAACTATGATGGGTCTGGAAGATATCATATTGTTCAGATCATGTATGATTTATGTATCAAGGCACATTTAGGTTGGGTGCATAGACGTCAATTATTGAAATCGCTTCATGTCATATGCTTCCCCTGACTAGTATGTGGTGTCCATCCTTGTCTTTCCTCATTTTTGATGATTTAAATCTAATTGTATCTGCAAATAGGATTGCAAGCCCTGCTTTGTTCTAGTTTCCATTTGCCTAGAATATTATTTTCTATCCCTTCACCCTAAGTCTTGTTTTATTGCTAGAGGTTAGGTGCATCTCTTGGAGACAGCAGATTTTGGATTTAAGCTTTTTTATCCAGTCAGCTAGCCTATACCTCTTTAGTGGGGAATTCATGCCATTCACATTTATTGAGAGAATTGATATGTATGGTGGAGTTTTGTTCATCTGGTTTTGTGTCGGTCTGGTGTTTAGTTTTATCTCTTGAACCATTGTGGAAGGTAGGCTTTGTTATTCAATTTCTGGGTGTGTTTATTTTGGTGATGGAATGTTGTGATCAGTGTGAAGAAAAGAGCTGAGTACTTCCTGTGGAGCTGGTCTAGTTGTGGCAAATTTCCTCAACATTTGTGTGTCAGTAAAATAACTGATTTCTCCATCACAAATTAAACTCGGTTTAGCAGGATAGAGGATCCTGGAGTGAAAATTGTTTTGTTGAAAATTAGAGGGCAATGACTATATTCTCCTGGACTGAAAAGTTTCAGCTGACAGATCTGCAGTCATCCCAATATTTTCCCTTTGTACGTCAGATTTCTTATGCCTGCTACTTGCAGGATATTCTCTTTCATATTGACTTTGGCAATGTTATTGCAATGTGTCTAGGAGATATTTTGTTTGGGTTGAGTCATGCTGAGGTTCTGAAACTATCTACTATCTTAATTTCTGTATCTCTCACCATGCTTATGAAGTTCTCCACCATGATATCTGGTAGTAGAACATCAAGTACTTTTAGGGCCTTCCTTTTCTTCAGGAATTCCTACAATTTGGATGTTTGTTATTTTGAAGTAATCCCACTAACTGTCTCAGGAAATATTCTGATTTTGTTCTCTTTTTTTCAGCCTGTTTGAATGATTGGATTAGTTCAAAAGTCTTGTCTTCAATTTCTGAAATTCTTTCTTCTCCATGTTCTGTTATTGAAGCTCTCTATTGTGTTTTGAAGCCTCTTTCAATTGTCAAAGCTCTGCTATATATTTCAAAATTACGTCCAGATACTTGGTGACTTTGTCTTTAATTTCACTTATTTCTTGAGACAATTTTTATATTACTTTTTGGTTTGCTTTTTCCATCTTCTCAATCCCATCCACCCTATTTGCCATCCATATTCTGAATTCTATTTCTGACATTTCAGCAATTTTTCTATGGATGGTATTTTCTATGTTATCTCCCGTACAATCTCTTGGGGGAGCTGATCTGCTTTTATCTTCCATGTTGCCAGAATTCTTCTGCTGGTTCCTCCCCGTGTGTATTTTCAGCATATTTTTATATTATAGCTTTTTTAGTTTAAATGGTAAGTTTTCAGTAAATAATTCCCCAGACATAATCTAATCAGAAACCCTTAGACAGCACCCCAGAGACCTGTTTGACTACTAAAACTAAAATTAAAACTGGGGGGTTAAAATGAGTTCCAGAAGACCCAGGATATGGATCTCACCACCTCTTTACTTCTGACCTTTGAAATTAGTTAGAGTATGTATCTGTGACCTTTTCCATATACAGCTTCCAAAGCTTCCTTTCAGGACTGTAGCGTGAGATTCTCTAGAAGGCAGGCCTTGCTTTCTTCACGTTAGGTGTGGTAGCATTTGGGGGCAGACCACCAGGTGCTCCTAGGTTAGCTCGCGATCTGCTTCTGTCTTATTATCAGCCAGTCCTCAACTCAGTTTAAAGGAGCCTCATAATTTTCTGAAGTCCTTGCTGTAAAAGACTGAATCACTGTGGCTCCTTTTTTAGTTTTATCTCTTGAGATAAAATGCTCTATCTCAACTGGGTGTGGGGAATCCTTGGAACACCCAACTGCTCCCACCCTATTTTCAGCAACACCACAGCCCAAAAGCCACTCACATAAACAAATTCAAAGCACCTGGGTTTTTCAGTCAGTGGTGTCTTGGCTGCCACTGATTGAAAAAACTGAAATCCTCAGTTGTGGCTAGAGGAGGAAAACCATGGCCTATCAATCTTCTTCTTGGACCTTTCCAAGGCAGGTTTGCCTGAGGCTAGGCCTACCTCTCCAAGTTGGCTGTGGGGGGTGGGGGGGTGGGCAGGGACTCAGGCTGAATCACTAGGAGATGCCCACCAGGCATAGACACCAAGCAGTACCATTCTAGCAGGCAGGAAAAAGGTCTTTCCTGGAGTAAGAGACATCTAGGAGGAACCCCACCTGCCAAATCAGTGCAGCCAAATACAATTTCCTCTCATTAGGAAGTCAGAGCACATTCAGTTCACCTGAACATTCAACACAGTGAAGCCTCAGAGATCCCACCAGACTGGTTAGGAGGACAGGACCTGCCTCCCTTCACCAGTGGCCAGTCAAGAATCCAGCCAGTTCTGCTGAGGGAGAAAGTAGTCTCTGATCCTTGGCTCCCCAGTGGGTCTGGTCGGAATTCTTTTGCATTTCTGATGCCTGGGGGTGGGAAGACCCTCCAGATTTCCTGGGCTATCACTCCAATTGCCAGAGTGCTGGGAGGCTGGCCTGCAAGGGGAAGTCTGTTGAGTGGCCACAGAGTATCAGGGATTAATTATGGGCTCAAGGCAGCAGAGACAAAGTCTGTTCACTTTTGTGTCAGGTGGGATGGAGACCCTGGGGTTGGAAATTTCTAGGTACAGGAAAACTTGTGTTTCATGGCTATCTCCCATGGCCTGAGAAATCCCATTTATTTGCTCTGTACAGAAAGCCCCTGAGAGGGGGAAGGGCCCCCCCTTGCCCCTTTGTTTAGTACTAGGATCCTTCAGTCCCTTCACTCCATAGGTGTCCCCTGTTCTCTTGCTTCCTCTTTCATGTCTTAGGTTAGTCTAACACCTTGATTTCTTCTCCTTGCAATTGACCCCTTAGTGTCAACTGCTCTGAGTTTGATTCAGTCCAATTTTTCTCCTTCGGTACTGAAAAGTCTGGCAAAAGCTTCCCTAGTCAGCCATCTAGCAGGGGATAAACTTCTCCAATATTTAAGAAGTTTATTAAGTTGAAATTTCCTCACCATTCAGATTAATACCTATGCCTATTCTTTTCTATTTCAGATCAATATAAGGGTCTAAACAATTAGGTTACATTGTTTGCATTTGTTAGGTAAAGTCCAAGTTATAGTTGAACCCTTCATTCAGGAGGTATGCCATATACCCCTACATTGTGCCTGTTAGGTGACAGCTCATCAATACTCCCCTCTCTTTTCCTATATTCTCCCCCGTCCCTCATCCCACTTCTTAAATTTAATTTTGTTTATTTCTCCTGGGGGTGTGTAGTTGTTCATCTACCAGTTTTGGGTACACTGGATGCTTACTTTTCCATTCTGATAAAACTTTACTTAAGAGTAACTGGGCACTCATAGCACAGTGGTTACAGTGCCAGCCACATACACTGAGGGTGGTGGGTTCGAACCCAGCCAGAGCCAGGTAAATAACTGCAACAAAAAATAGCCAGGCGTTGTGGCAGGCGCCTGTAGTCCCAACTACTTGGGAGGCTGAGGCAAAAGAATCACGTAAGCCCAGGAGTTCAAGGTTGCTGTGAGCTATGACACCACAGCACTCTACTGAGTGAGATATAGAGACTATGTCTCAAAACAAACAAACAAACAAAACTTTACTTAAGAGGATGTTCTCCAAATCCATATAGGTAAAAACAAAAGATATAAAGTCTCCATCTTTCTTTGTGGATAAATAGCATTGCAAAATATACATAGACCATAGTTTATTTATCCATTCATGAGTTAATGGGCACTTGGTTTGGTTCCACATCTTGGCAATTATGAAATGAGCTGCAACAAACATTCTAGCACAAATATCCTTATGATAAAATAATTTTTTCTGCTGGGTAGATACACAGTAATAGGAATGCGGGATTAAATGGAAAGTCTACTTTTAGCTCTTTGAGGATTCTCCATATACTTAATTCCAAAAAGGTGATCTTAGCAGTCCCACCAACAATATATAAATATCCTCATCTTTCCACACCCATGCTAGCATCTGCACCTTTTGGATTTTGTAATGTGGGCTATACTCACAGGAGTTAGGTCACATCTCAAGGTAATTTTGATTTGCATTTCTCTCATGGTTAGGAATGATTACCATTTCTTCATTTGTTTTTTAGCCATTTGTCTGCTGATTTGCACTTTCTGTTTTCTGGATGTGGGCTTTTAATGCAATGTTTCCTTCTTTGGACTGCTTTGGCAGTATCTTTCAAGTTTTGATAGATTGTGGCTTCATTGCTGATTTCTTTAATGACTCTAATGATTGCCTTTTTTACCTCCACCTTGGCCCAGCTGTTATTCAGCATAAGGTTGTTAAGTTTCCATGGCTTTATGTGGCAATGAAGGTTTTTGTTGGAGGTGAGATCTACCTTTATTACATTTTGTGGTCCAAAAAAATACAAGGTATAATTGCTGTTCTTTTAAATTTGTTGAGGTTTGATTTCTGTCCTAAGATGTGATCAATTTTGGAAGAATGATCCAGGAACTGATAAGAACGTATACTCAGCATTATTGGGGTAGAATGTTCTGTGTATGTCTGTCAAGCCCATTTGTTCTAGAGTCATGCTTAAGTCCACTGTTTAGTTTCTGCTTTAAGGATATTTCCAGTTCTGTCAGTGAGGTGTTGAAGCCCCCAGACATTATGGTGTCACAGTTTATCATATTGCTCAGGCCAGTCTGTGTTCCTTTTATAAATCTGAGAGCATTTTTAGTTGGGTGCATAAATATTTAGGATTATGTCTTCTTGATGTTCCCTTGACCAGCCCATCTTTGTCTTTCTTTACTTTTGTAGCTTTAAACTCAATTGTGTCTGCAAATAGGATTTCAACTCCTGCTTTCTTCTGATTCCAATTTGGCTGAAATATTGTTTACTGATCCTTCACCCTGAGTCTTGTTTTATCCTTGGAGGTACAATGTGTTTCCTGAATACAGGATATACTTGTCTTGTGCCTTTTTAGCCAGTCAGTTAGCCTATGTTTCTTCATTGGAGAATCCAAGCCATTCACATTTATTGAGAGAATTGATAAGAATGGTGGTGATGTGTTTGTCTTGTTTTGTGAAGGTCTATTGGCTGGCTTTCCTTCTTGGATCATTGTGGAAGATAGGGTTTGTCCTTCAGTTTCTGGATGTCTTTAGTTTGCTAGTGTTCCATTGTGATGGTATGTATATAGTACAAATCTGAGTACTTCCTGCAGGGATGATCTTATATTAGCATATTTCCTCAATGTTATTGTCAGTAAATGACTTGATTTCTCCATCAAGTATGAAAGCCAGTTTAGCAGTATACAGAATCCTACATTGAAAGTTGTTTTAAGAAGCTTAAAGAGCAATAACTGCTCTATCCTTGCTTACAGAGTTTCCACTGGCAAGTCTGCTATCACCCTAATTTTTTTTTCCCTTATAGGTAAGGTGTTATTTACCCCCGGCTTCCTGTAGAATTCTCTTTCATTTTGACTTTGACCAGTTTAATTACAATGTATCTATGAGATGCTTTGTTTGAAATGAATCATCCTAAACTTCTATTATTATCTAGTATCTACATGTCTGGGTCTCTCACAATGGTTAGGGTATTCTCCACATTGATAGCTCTAAGTACAGTTTCCATGGTTTTAGGACTCTTTTTTTTTTTTTCCTCCTTCAGGAATACCTATGGTTTGTATGTTTGTATGCTTTGTGTAGTCCCATATCTCTTTAAGAGATTGCTCTGCTTTTGCCTTCTTCTTTTCTGCCTTCTTGAATGCATGGGTTAACTCAAATGTATGATCTTTGGAATTCTGAGATTCTTTTCTCTCCATGTTCTACTCTATTGCAGAGATGCTCTAGTGTTTTGAAACTCCTTAAATGCCCCTGATTACCTTAAGTGCTATTATATTCTTCCTAATTGGGTCCAGATACTTGGTAACTTTGTCTTTAATTTGATTGATAAAGAATTTCATTTCTTTATTCTTTTCTTAAATTGCATCCATCTTATCTGCCATCCATATTCTTAACTCCACTTGTGACATATCAGCAAGTTCTTTATGAATGGAATTTTCTGCTGTAGCTCCATTGTAGTCCCTTGGGGGAGTTGATCTGCTTTTATTTTTCATGTTGCTAGAGTTATTTTGCTGATTCCTCCTCATGTGTGTTTTCTGTTGTTTTTTTTTTAAAGTTTAAACTAAAAGGTTAGAGTGTCTATATATTGAAGTTAAGAGATAATCTGTTAAGGTATGATTAGCCAGCTCACAGGAGGCATTAAGGATTTGGAGGGCAGAGACTGGGACAAGCAAATGGCACATTGGTCTGCTACCTTTATTGCTGTTCAGGGACATTTGGATGCCCTGTCTGGTGGGCTGCAGTGGAATCTGGCTTCCCCGGAATGTAGAGCTCACCACACCCCTTCTAGAACTTTCTGAAGTAGAATGGAAGCTCCTTGTTGCACCTTCTGCTCAGATTTTTAAAGCTATCTGGCTGTCAGATTCAGCCGGCCAATCTCTGTTTCCAAGGCCCTTGGAATGCAGAGTTCACCACACCCTTTCTCATACCTGCCAGAAGCAAAGTGGCAGTTCCCAGGTCTGACAGCCAGTCCAGTTAGCTTTAGGACCAATGAAATGCTAAGTGTGGTAAGCTAATGTCACTTTCAGAGGCCTCAGGGACCTGTCAGAAGTAAAGCAGTTCACTGATCTTCCATCCCATCCAGTGGGCTTTTAACACCAGGTGGACAACAAGTCCATCAGGTCCAATGCCCATTTCAGAGGCCTTCGTAGGCAGAGTTCACCATACCCCTTCCCAGGCCTGCCAGAAGCAAAGTGACAGTTGGCTGTTCTTCCAGCCCATCCAATGAGCTTTAGGACCAGATAGATGCCAACTGTGGCAGGCTGATGTCAGTTTCAGAAGCTCCAGGAACGAAGAGTTCAACATGCCCCTTCCCAGCCCTGGCAGAAGCAAAACCACAGTTTGTTGTTCTGCTGGCTGGCCTTGAAGGGCTTTAGGACCAGTCAAATGCCAAGTGTAGCAGGCCTCAGTTTCACAGGCCACAGGAACTAGCTATGTCTTTTTGATGTTACATTTAAATTCAAGAAATAATCCCATTTCTTTAGGAAACTATATTTGCTTGCCCTTGGTTATTTCTTCCTAAAACTGTTAGTATAAACACTCCGGGAAGTCTCAAAGTATGCTAAAGCATAAAGAGAGTAAACTTACACCTACTGTTCAGACTTCAAACTTTCACCTGTATAAAAATTTTGATTATTATATCTTTACTACACTACAATGTTCAGCCATTCCTTTTTCCTATATTCAAGTTAGATTCAATTTTTATTTAATCAAAGCTGATATAAAAAATCAAGTATTTCTAGACTCTCCATTCTGTACCATTTCTGAATCAGTACCTCACTATTTTAGTTACTATGATTTTATAATAAATTTTGGTATTTAGTAAGGCAAATTCTCCTTTCTTCTTTTCCAAAACTCTTGGAAAAGTTTGTTTACCTCTTCCCAAATAGTATCGCACATCTTGAAATGGTACTCTACTTGGATATTTTTCATATGCTTCTTCTGTACCACTTGAGTTTTCAGTAAAGGACAATTGTAGGCTCCCTTAGAGTTTACCTTTCTTTTGAGTGATGGAAGTATTCTGAATATAGAAGTACAGTGAACTAGTTATTTGAACTTCTCAAAAATGACAATAATATTTTCCAGGGATAAACAGATCACACCTACAAGATCTCTTACCTGCAGCTCAGCTTAAACTGCTTAATAATGTTGCTGATTTTCTCAAATCTATGGGCATCACGTTGCTCTTTACACTGATAGTGAGAAATCACCTATGAAAAAGAACATTGTCCTTTGAATTCACACAAAATTCCTATCACCCTCTGCGGCACCACAAAGCAGACATTTGTCAGTTTCTTGGTCACCCTGGTTTTCAGTGTAAACTTGGCACCTGACTTACTATCTCTTTTCCTCTGCCCTATATCTTGTTAATATTCTATATGAGTTCAACATCCATTTGGATGACCCATCTAGTACTATTTGATTATAATTTTATTAGATCATTTAACTATTATCTATTTTGGTTCACTGTCATTCTTTTAAACTTACTTTAATCACTAAATGTTCATTTTACTTCAGTATTTCATGTGATGGTCTTTGATTTAAAAAGAGACAAAATAAAAATTCCTAGTTGTTCTTGAGGCATACTTAATGTATTTAATTTTAAGAAAGGCTATAACCAAGTACCTTTTGGAATTTTGTTTAAGAAGCTTAACAAGATGATTTCAACCCCTGAGGGCTAACTTTTTGTAAATAAACCTATTTAGAATGGACACTCAGTTGAAAATATTTTCTCTGATACTTTCATATTTAAAATAATAAAAAAAACATGAAAGTATCATATACAGGCTGAATTCACAGATCCAAAGTTTCTAGCAGGAAGCAAAACCAAATCATACATCAGAAAAAAAATCACAGGGAAATTCCCTGAAACAATGCAGAACTTTCAAAACATAATTCCTATACCAGTGGTAGAATAATTGTCCCTTATTTGACTTCATTCCTTCAGTGAAAATGGTCAACCACACCTGAATCTGATCTTCAAAAAAAGCAAAAGCTACTTGTTACTATTAGTGAGAAATAGAGAACTTATATTTGGCTAACCTCTATCACTACGTGTGGTGGACGTAGCAGAGGATTACTGCCAAGGCAGGGTTCTGTTATGCCATGTGCATCAAGATAGAGAAAATAGCTTACTTGCTTATTGCTACTCACAATAGCAGGAAAAACAAGGCTCAGGTTAGCACATTTCCAAGCAAGTGACTCCTGCCAGCAGGCTGAAGCAGAAAGACACTTTAGTTAGGACTCCTTTCCTCAGCTATTACACTAGCTAGCAGGAAAAAATACGTCCCAAATACTGCTGTGGCTTACAAATAATGTTTCTACAAAGGAAGCGGGGAAATTGCACTTTTTATTTTCTGTCCTCTGTTGTTATAATACCAAAGGGAACCAATTTTTAATAGTTTGCCAACTATATGCCAAGGCTTGTACTAGATGCTTAATGTTATCTTGTCCCATTTTAATCAATATAATAAGCCTATGATATAGATAGTATCCTCATAATAAAATGAGAAAAGAGAAAACAAGCTCAGAGAAATTAAGAAACCCTGGGCGGCACCTGTGGCTCAAAGGACTAGGGTGCCGGCCCCATATACTGGAAGTGGTGGGTTCAAACCCAGCCCTGGGCTTTTTTTTGGAAAAAAAAAAAGGAAAGAAAGAAAGAAAAAGAAAAGAAATTAAGAAAACTTTCTAAAATCTTATTTTATTAATTTCAAAATATTAAGGAGTTAGAAGTGTTTTTGTTACATGGATATCTTTTGTAAGGCTTAAGTTGAGGCTTTTAGTTTGGTGTGCCCATCACCAGAATTGTATATACACATATACATAAAAAAGAAATTTTTCTAAAATCACCAAGCACTAGTAAAGGTCAGAAACAAATTATTTACTGAGAACTGCTCTTCAAGTTACATTTACTAAACTATTTAGCAATTACTTATGTGGGTCATTGTGACATCTCAAATTAGCCTATCACTGCTATTTAAAGAATAGATTTATAAATACAATATTGGTTTTTCTATTGCTCCTATATAAACAGTAGGCTGTACAAACAGTACACGCTAATGTATTATAGTTACTAAGTTTAATTTATATGAAAAATAAAATAACAACATGCTTCTTTCCCCCTCTACTTATCCATCTGAACTATGTCACCAAGATGACCATTACATTTCCTTAGTGTTAAAAGTTTTCAACCCAAGTCTTTTAGAGAGGAATGGGTGGAATATTCTCAAAAGGAAAATATCCAACATTTCATAATAAAAGTCCCAGATAAACAGGAATCCTTTAACACAAATTAATAATTATTAGCAGAAATAACATGCAAAAATCTATTTTTTTTTTTTTTGAGACAGAGTTTCACTATGTTGCCCTTGTAGAGTGCCATGGCATCATAGCTCACAGAAACCTCAAACTATTGGGCTTAAGCGATTCTCTTGCCTGAGCCTCCCAAGTAGCTGGGACTACAGGCACCTGCAACAACGCCCGGCTATTTTTTTGTTGTTGTTGTTGTAGTTGTCATTGTTGTTTGGCAGGCCCGGGCTGGGTTTGAACCCACCAGCCCTGGTGCATGTGGCTGGCACCCTAGCCACTGAGCTACAGGCACCAAGCCACGTAAAAGTCTAAAGTTTACTAATTGCTAAAGAGCTATACATCCAAGGACTTCTTTCATGTCTCTTTATTGCCAATACTACTTTATATAGAAAGCTGTGCATACTGAAAGTGACAATATACAATTCTCTGTTGGTGAACAGCAGACGGTACCATACAAAGTACATCTGCAAAGCAGAAAGTTCTTACCAGAAAAGTAGCTCTCTCAAACAGAAGTACTTCATCAGCCTCGATAATTTCGGCAAAATTCCTTAGGTTCATTTCCAGTTGCTGAACATTGGGAATCAGCTGATAAACAATGCTGGACCAAGCCTAACAGAACAGAAACACAGTGCATTATTACTCTCAAGTAACTAGTCCCAAACTTTTTGGATGACCAAGTACGCTGTAACATATGGGCAGCAAAATATGATAACTGAGTCCCAAACAAATACCGACATTATACATGATATAACACAAATGAAATAAGACAATAAAGATAATATTTTATTTTTATCCTTGAGTTGATTTCTTTTTAGTTCAAACACTTTTGTGAAATGCTGGAGAAACTTCTGTCCATTGATAATTAACTTAAATAAGTATTTAGTGCCATCATGTTGCCTTAGAAAAAAAGTTGAAAAATATGATCAACTATGCTAAAAGAAGGTCCTAATCCAGGTATTCAACAAATATCTAAGTCCAACAGTGTAGATTTCTCTGAGATCAGAACTTAATAATGCTATATTTAACATATACCCAAGAATCAATTTTTTGAAAATATCAGAGCCACATGAACAAATGGCCCCTACCCCCAATGTGATATTATATCATTACATGAAAAACTAGTGGTATTATCATTCCCAAAGATTTGCTGTTAGCTATATAAATTATTGACCAAATTGACATAAAAATGATTCATTGTATTTGTCTAAAACTGACTTCATCCAGAGGAGTATGACTAATGTAAGCAGTTGAAATTAACCACACCCTACCTCTATTCTTTTTAGGGTTCTTTAATTTGTATTTCCATTATCATACTTATTTCACTCTCACTTCAACTTTTCTCATTAGGTGTACTTTGTTCTTCTCTCCCCTACTAGAGGTCAGGAACCTGGTCTTAAGTCATTTGTGTATTCAAAAGCATCAAGTAGATATATGAGTGCTTGCTGAATAAAAACTTAATATAAAAATTTAAGTCAGCTCTCTGCAACTCTGAGGTAAGAGATAGAAGTGCAATGTCTCTGTTCCAATTAGTTTTATTACTTAGACACGGGGGTTCAGGTTCCAAGTTCCCAGGTCGGTGTTAATGTCACTGCTGAATTTACCTTGGAGAAGGCACCAAAGCTAACCACAGCAGAGACATTGTCACTCACAGCAGTGTTGTGATTAGCCAATTGTCTTTGGTCGTGTTATGTATTGCCATCCTTCACACCGGAGTTGGTTCTTATCAGTGCGTCATGTCCATCCTTATTCACGGTTACCTGTTCTATGGGAATAAGGCTTTGAGAGAAATTCGGCCCATATTAATCTAGAACAGTATTTCCTAGACAGGTATCTCAAAATGATCTGTTATTAGATTGAGGCTGGGTCAACATAATATTGGGGAAAAATGAAGTGTTTAAAAAAACTCAATGGCTACTTTTAAAGTCCAATGGATTTTTCCTCCTTGGCATGTCAGGTTTCTGTGCTTCTGGTTGTAGATACTTGTCAGATGCCGTTGATATTTTGATTTTGAGGCTCTGGCTACCAGTGACAGAGAAGGATTCTCTCCCACCCAGAGTCAGACTTGTCAATGGATACCAGAAACAGTCTGAAGGAAAGATCTAACCACAGGAAGACCCAAAATGAGCCAGTGCTTCAAATCACTAGATCAGTAGAAGAAAGAGAGGAAGCAGAATAGAAGCTTATGTGCCAATAAGGTAATTTCAGTTTCATCCATTACACAACCATTGTTGTAACCTCTATAATTAGTGCAAGCAGTGTGGTATCCATTCCAGCAATTAGTATAATCCTTCTGGTTGAAAGAATGCTAGTCTTCAGTTTGGCATGAAAGTTGAAGCTACCATACTCTAGGCATAACATGTCTCATTCTAAAATTCCCTTCTCCAATCTGTTCCCTAAATATTTTTCTTATATTGTCATCCAAACTTAGGCAGACTAGTTTATATCATGTAGAGGTTATCGTGTAGAGGTACCTGAATACTGACACAACTACAATCAGCATTGGTACCACAATAGGTCAAAATGGATGATGGCCAATAAGTGACACCTCTGCTATTTCAAAGATCACTACCAAATTAATCTGGCTAATTCAGTCTGATTTTGGTAACTATGTCAATCCAATCTAAGATCAAAACCCAATCTCTTAATGTTAAGTTTGATATTTTTCAAACAATTTCTTGTCAATTATTTCTTTTTTTAGTACAACAAATCTAGATGGCTATAAATAGTTTAAAATATTTTAGTTTTGTTAATACCCTTCTAGTTTTTTTCATGCTCATTTTAAAATGAAAAAACCCAGGAAATCATACACACCTTATAAAGAGTTTCATCCCAGATAGATGTTCGGAAACAAGAACATTCCAGTGGGCGAGACAAACGCCTTAGGTCTTCTTCTCGTTCTTTAAAAATCTGAATTAAAAAGTCCAACACACACAGCATGTAAGTGCTCTCCTCTTTGATTGTAAAATTCTAAGATGTAACTATTTCAGCATATTTAATCCAAGAGCTTTTGTTCTTTTCTAAGATAAATTTTGAGTATTCACATTATTTCACAAACTAATGAAAAAAATTATTTCAGGTTAGGTTTAAAAGTACAATAGCTAGAATTCTTCAGACCTATGCTGCTTATAATGACTATAGACTGAGAGCACTATGATGATAAGGGGTCTTAATAAAATATATCTAACCCTCCAAGTCGCAGAATTTGGGTCATGTTAAGATAGCTATACTCATATCAATAATTTATAAATAAAAATGTTTTAACTTTTCTATATATCTTTTTGATAACACACATACATACATATATATATATATATATATATATATATATATATATAATTGCACATGAACTTTATGGCCACCCTTTATATATACACATACATATATTCATATATATTATTACATATGTACTTTATTTATTTAGCTCTATAGCTATAACTCCCCAAACCACAAATATCTATCCATCCTGCTTATGTGCCTATGATATATACAGAGATGATAATATATGACATATAATTCACATATATATGAAAAATATCTATATAAATATATATGCAAAGATATTTTTTCACGAGTGAGTAGATTAGTGGTGAGTTATATACACACAGTGATGGTTAATTTTATTTGTCAACTTAGCTAGGCCATGATACTCAGCAATTTGTTTAAACATTGATCTGAATATCACTATGAAGTGTTTTTTAGATGAGATTAACATTTCAATCAGTAGATTCTAATAAAAGCAGTTTACTCTCCACAGTGTGGGTGGGCCTCATCCAGTCAGTTGAAGACCTTAGGAGAAAAAAGATTAACATCACCTGAAGACAGAATTCCGCCTCCAAACTGCCTTCTGACTTGAATTGCAATGTTAGCTCTTCCACAGATCTCCATTCTGTTGCCTGCCCTGCATATTTCAGACTTGCCAGCCTCCACAATCAGCTGAATCAGTTCCTTAAAATCAATCTCTCACTTCTATGTGTGTGTGTGTATAGAGGGAGCTCACTGTCTGTGTATGTGCATATTTTTTCACATTATATTGGTTCTTTACTCTGAAGAATCCTACTAATATAGATTTGGGTATTGAAAGTGGTTATAGAGAAGAATCTTAGGGATAAGTTTTCTGAATTGGTTCTGCAACTGGTTTTCTTAACTGACTAGATTAAACTGTGCTTATGACTCTATTTCCAGTACTATAGAGTACTGATGGTCCAAAGTGCAATGTGGCAACAGAGATATAAAAATTATTGCTATTGGAGACTCCTAATCAAATACTTGTATGAGGCATGGTTCTGGGTAACCACGTATATAACATTGAATACATTTTTGTAAAAATAACAAATATAGAAAGAAAGGAAAAGAGGGGGGAGGGGCAAGATGGCCGACTAGAAGCAGCTCCTGAGAGAGGCTCCAGACCAAGGAGAAGGATAACGTCCAGAAAATGCCCAGGTGAGCTGAACACTGGGAGCCCAGCGGAGAGAGAAGTGATAGCTGCAGATCACCTCTGCTGAGGCAAGCTGCGACTCCAATAAAGCAAGCTTCAGGTACAAAATTCATCTGAAAGGAAAAGTATCCATCCCCTCCCCCAAGAAAGCTGTGGTCTTTTTTGCTTTCTGTTTCCTTTCTTTTTTTCTCTTCGTCCACTCCTGCAGGCTTTCTACAGACAAACAGTGAACTGTGGACCTCTTGTCCCACCCCATGGGAGAGTGCTGTGGGAAGTGGAGATTACTCCCCCACTGTGGCTCTAAACACTCTCTCACTAGGCAAAAAATTTGAACTAAAGCTTTCCCAACTATTCTGAACTTCCAGTATGCCCTTCCCCCCTTACCTGACGAACCAGAAGCCTAACTCCAACGGAGACTGTGGGAGGAGGTTCTCAAGCAGCACCTCCTCTCTCTGTCTGGTAGACTAAGTGCCTCACCTGGCAAAGGATTCTGGTCACTGCACTGAGCCTCCCCCTCAACAACGGCCTGCTGCAGCCAGGAACCATAGTATACAACCCTGCCATGGGCTGCTGTGGCTCAGCACCCAGACCCAACCCACTCCAGGGGCTGCAGCAGGCAGGAGTGACCCCGCTGCAGGCTGTGCTGCCTAGAGACCCAGGCCCGCCTCCTACCCGCGACCCCGGTGGATGTGAGAGACCCCGCTGGGAGTCACGCAGCCTCGACACTCAGGCCTGCCCCACCCCAGAGATGCTAGTGGTCATGAGCGACCCACTGCGGGTCGTGCTTTCTCGGCATCCAGACCCACCCCACTTCAGGGGCTGTGGCAGGCGGGAGCCACCCCACCATGGGCCGAGCAGACTCGGGACCCAGGCCTGCCTCCTGCCCATGACACTGGTGGATGTGAGAGACCCCTTCAGGAGTCACGCCATCTCAATACCCAGGCCCACCCCACTGCAAGGAATCCTGCAAACACACGGGACTCCACCACAGGCTGCACTGCCAAGACCCCCAGCCTGCCTTGGCCAGTGCTGCCCCAGCCAGGATCTCTGGTAGCTGCACAACCCACATCCTCCCTCCAGTGCCCTCCCTGCTTCCTCACCGGCCCCATCCATCTGCCCATGGAATCAGGATGTCACGCAACCCTGCGCCCTCCCTCCCAGGCCCTCCCTTCCTCTCTGCAGAGCCCTCCACCCAATGAGAGACTGCTGAAGCCACCCACTCTCATTGCCAAAGCCACAGGGAGCCAGGCATTGCCAGAACCATGGGTACCATCTCCAGCCCTGCTGCTGGACCCATGTGTGAAATGCTCCACTCTGGAGCTGCTCCCACAGCCACAACTCCCTGGCTGGGGCAGCCCCAAATGAGCTACACTAGGTCACTGCCTACAAATATCTTCCAACAATAGAGTGATCCTGCCAGGGTCCAGTCTTGGAGAGATGCCTCCCCAACTCTAAGGATGGCCAGAGGAAATGGTGAAAAATAATCATGGGGCGGAATCAATGGAAAAACTCTGGCAATATGAATAAGCAGAGTAGATCAACTCCCCCAAGGAATGACAAGGTAGATACAGCACAAGATCCCTTGCATAAGCAAATGGCTGAGATGTCAGAAATCGAATTCAGAGTCTGGATAGCAAATAAGATCAGTGGAATGGAGGAAAAGATGGAATTAGAATTTCA
>CAUYRH010014451.1:0-18916 GCA_963574655.1 Perodicticus potto
GAGGGAGGGAGGGAGGGACAGAAGGAGAGAAGGAGGGAGGGAGGGACAGAAGGAGAGAGGGAGGGAACGAGAGAGAGAAAGAGAGGGAGAGAGAGAGAGAGAGGGAGGGACAGAAGGAGAGAGGGAGGGAGAGATAGAAGGAGAGAGGGCGGGAACGAGAGAGAGAGAGAGAGAGAGAGAGGGAATGAGGGAGGGAGGGAGGGACAGAAGGAGAGAGGGAGGGAGGGAGGGACAGAAGTAGAGAAGGAGGGAGGGAGGGACAGAAGGAGAGAAGGAGGGAGGGAGGGACAGAAGGAGAGAGGGAGGGAGGGAGGGAAGGAGAGAGGGAGGGAGGGAGGGAACGAGACAGGGAGGGAAGGACAGACGGAGAGAGGGGAGGGAGGGAGGAAGCACAATTTCTCCATCTAGCATCCTCTTCTTACAGTGAGGTCTTCTCACTCCCTCAGCAAGAACTGGAATCTCTATCGCTTCCCGTCATACCTGACAGCCCCTTCCCATTATACCAGAGAGGTCTCTGTGATTGCCTCAATCAGTAGAATATGGCATCAGGGCCTCTAAGAGGCATCTGAGGTCCTAGACGGTGACTCAGCTCCCACTCTATCCAGATCTCACCCGAGCAAACCGCTCACCATGCTGCTGGGAAGTCCCTGACACCCAGCAAGCTTCAGAGGCTCTTCAGAGCTTCACCCAGCAGCCATCTTTAATCCCCCCGGCATGAGAGTTCAGAGGCCTTCCAGGTGACTCTCAGCCAGTGTCTGGCTTTAATTGCATGAGGGGGCTCCAGGCAGGAAGCTCCCAGTTGCACCCAGCTAACCCCAGAACTGTGAAATATAATATTAATAATAATAAATGGTCTGCATTGTTTTACTGCATTAAACTTAAGGGTGTACAGCAGTAGGCAGCCAGAACTCTGGGGCTTGCTGGCGGCTGGAACTCTGTCCTCTGCAGAGGTCCCACACATAGGAGGGTGGCCCAGCGAGTCCCCTGTAGCACCTGAAGACCCTGGCCTGCCACAGAGGGGCCTCTCAGATAATGTTTGCAGAATAACTGAATTAATTGATTTGTTTTCTTTTTTTATTTTATTTTTTTTTATTAAATCATAGCTGTGTACATTAGTGCAATCAAGGGGGTACAATGTGCTGGTTTCATATACAATCTGAAATGTTTTCATCAAACTGTTTAACATAGCTTTCATGGCATTTTCTTACTTATTTTATGAAGACATTTGTATTCTGCATTTAGTAAGTTTCGCCTGTACTCTTCTAAGATGCACCGTAGGTGTGGCCCCACCAATTACCCTCCCTCCACCAGAACCTCCCCCCTCCCCTCCCTTCCCATCTTCTTGTGCTATAGTTGGGTTATAGCCTTCATATGAAACCTATAAATTAGCTTCATAGTACGGCTAAGTACATTGGATACTTTTTCTTCCATTCTTGAGATACTTTGCTAAGAAGAATATGTTCCAGCTCCATCCATGTAAACACAAAACAGGTAAAGTCTCCATCTTTCTTTAAGGCTACATAATATTCCATGGTGTACATGTACCACAATTTATTAATCCATTTGTGGGTTGATGGGCACTTGGGCTTCTTCCGTGACTTAGCAATTATGAATTGGGCTGCAATGAACATTCTGGTACAGACGCTTTTTAAGTTTTAATGGCCCTAGACCTCCAGCAGCTAGTTTGGCATTGGGTTCAGGGTTCTTCTGAATCCATTTCTTTGCTGTTTCTGTTTTCCTTTGCCCATCTCTGCAATCATTTTCTTAATTCAATTCTTAATCTACTTATAGCTAATTCTAGAATATTGGTTTTAAGCTTATTAAATCATTATCACTAGCAATGCAAGCATCAACATATGACTCTTCCCTTAAGTACTTCCACATGCACCTGCACTCATTTCGCTCCAAGTTGCAAGGTGGATGAGGCCCACAGAGCCATCACCACAGCTCTCTGCTGAAATGGCCTTGGTGTGAACCTTTATCCTAGGACCAAAATAGACATTTTTGTGCACCACTCGCAGTCTGCTATAGGAAGCTGCCAGTCCATGTATGAAAGGGAATAGAAGGGGGATAGGCCACACCTTCTTGCAAACTGAGGTACAGTGGGAATACTGTCAACGGGAGTGCAGCTGTCCCCAGAGGTCCTGGACTGGGCATCTCCTGGTATACTCACTCCCACTCCCAGGATGAAAAGTAAGTGCTATGTGCGCCACATTGGGACAGAGAAAAAAGAGGTCCCTATTTCCATGTAAGCTCCTGGGTATCAGTGACACCTGGTTGGGGGTAAAGTACTTTCCTCCTCTAATCTACACAGCCCAACACTCTGCCTGAGATGCAGACACTCTCAGCTCACAAGTGAGAAACTCCTGAATAGAGGAAAGTGCAGTTGCTCTAGTTTTCTTTGTCCTAAGAGGCACGTTGGCCCATAACATTCTCCCTTCCCTTGTAGGGTAGCATACTCCAAGCGATAGAATTCCAGAAATCCTACAGTTCCTTGCATCCCACTGACTCCCTTTGTCTGCTGCAATTTGAGTAGATTCCGGGGAATATTTGTGGTAAATCTAGCCATGTGAAGACCCTAGGGCTGAGATTCCCTGGGGAGAACAGAGGCCCAGGGTGAGTACACAAATGGTATGACACCTGCTGCCTCAGCTCGTGTCCAGATACTTGTATCTCTATTTCTCCAGAGACTATAACAGTGATAAAGGAAACTAATAAATGAAGAAGCAGATAATGAATGGGAAGATTATATACATATGTGATGTTCTTCCGCAGCAATATCCCTAGAAATGCCTTTAGTATAGACCTGCACTGGGACACTTACAACGGCAACAGAATATTAGCTTGCTCTGTTTCAAGCTTAAAAAAAAAGGTGGTTTTCAACTGGTGTGCCATGGAAATGATCTTATTTATGCTGCAAAAGTTTTAGAGTATCATTAATTAAATTATTTTCAAAGGAATTTCAACGCACAATAAGTATATTCTTTTTTTTTTTTAACTCTCTTTTCTGATCAGCATCGTTTAAGTCTGCCACAGAAGTTTACCTATAGGTTCAAGTATGCTGTGAGACTTTTTTAAAAGGTTGAAAAACACTGTTGTAACCCATGAACACAATGGCCTCCAGAGCTATGTGACTGAAGTCAAGGTCATAACTTTTATTCTAATGAATTCCAGATGCCTACACATTTCCAAACATAACTGTAACAATCTTATTTCCTTAATACCCTTCCCTTCCACATGTCATTAAACATTATTAGAAAGAGAAAGATCTCAAAACAAGAACTTTCACTTTAAGTTTGTGTAAATTTGTGTTTTCTTTAGTTCAGTATTTTAAGTTCATAATGCGTTGAATGACTGCTTTTGTATTTTTATGAAATGATTTTGTACATTCTCCTTAAAAAAACAGCTGAAAAGTAGATGCTGAGAATGAGAATTTTTACTCGCCAACAAATTTCCCCCTAAGAAAACTCAAATCCCCAATATCACAGTTTGTGGAGAAATCTATTCTGCTGCTGACAGGGCTAGCCTTTGAGTATTCCATTTATTACTTCTTTAGCACAAACTTTCTCAGCACCGGAGCCTTTTTTCTTCTGCAGTGACAAAATAGATGTTGTTGGAATCTATGGAAAATTGGGTCCGTAAATCAGAAAATACTGATCTGCTTTATACAAAAATCTTTTACTTCTTTTTCCTTCTCAGGCCAAAAAGTGCGAATCATAGTTGATAAGAAATGTGACTTCTTTCCTTACTTTTGATACTGTTATGCTCTTCTAGCTTTTAATCAAATCTATCATCTAATGGACTGCTTACTAAGTCCAAAAAGGTGAACTTTCCACCAAATGTCATTACTCACGGAGGGAAAATGGGAAAGTGTATTGGTCAAAGTTCTCCAGAGAAACAGTGTGTGTATGTGTGTGTTTACAAAGGGAGAGAGACAGAGGAAGAGATAGAGATGGAGAGAGAGAGAGAGAAAGGGGGTGGAAAGACAAGAGGGACATTTATTATCAGAAATTCGCTTAAGTGATTATGGAGGCTAACAAATCCCAAGATCTATAGTTGGCCAACTGATGATATAGGATGGCCCATGGTACAGTTTCAGTCAATCTGAAGACCTGAGAAATATAATGGTAAAACAGTTGATGGTGGGAGTGCTAATCTGAATGCAGAAGACCAACTTCCCAGTTTAAAGGCAATCTCATCTGAGAGAATAAATTATGAACTGATTCTCAACCTTTTTGTTAGACTTTTGACAGATTGCATGTAGTCTATTGACATTGAGAAGGGCAATGTGTTTAATCAGTCACCAGGTTAAGTGTTACTCTCATCCCAAAAATACTTTCACAGATACATGTAGAATAATGATTAATGAAATATATGGGAACTCCATGGCCCGATGCATTTGACACATTAGGTGGACCCTCACAAAATAATTTAAAACTGGGTTTGTGCAGAATGACTTACTATAGGTTCTTTGCCATAATCTGTGTTAATAATAATTTGTGGAGAGAAGCAGCATAGATGGAACTCTCTAGAAAAGCATATTCTTGTGCCAACTAATGGTGTGAAACACAAATATAAGGGTGTTGGCGTTAAAATGGCTAAATGGGTGGAAAAAATAAAGTTCAAGCAAGTTGTGGGGCTCTTGCCTGGAATCCTAGCCTAGCAGTCTAGGAGGCTGAGGTTGGTAGATTGCTTGAGCTAAGAAGTTTGAGAACAGGCTGAGCAAGAGTGAGGTCCCATCTCTGCTAAAAATAGAAAAAACTAGGCAAAGTGGTGCTGCAAACCCAGATTCCCAGCTACTCAGGAGGCAGAGGTAGAAGATCTCTAGAGCCCAAAAATGAAGTTTCTATGAGCTATGATGATGCCAAGGCACTCTACCCAGTGCGACAGAGTGAGACTCTGTTTCCAAAGGGCGCCTGTGGCTCAGCGTGTAGGGCGCCAACCCCATATACCGAGGGTGGTGGGTTCAAACCTGACCCCGGCCGAACTGCATCAAAAATTAGCCGGGTGCTGTGGCGGGCACCTGTGGTCCTAGCTACTTGGGAGGCTGAGGCAAGAGAATCGCCTAAGCCCAAGAGCTGGAGGTTGCTGTGAGCTGTGACTCCACAGTACTCTACTGAGGGCGATAAAGTGTGACTCTGTCTCTACAAAAAAAAAAAAAAGGAACTTCAGATAAAACGAACATGATGATTTGATGATTGACTCTTCATCACTAGCCAAAGAAAGAAAGGATATCATCTCAGACTTAGCAGATTTTAAAGCCTACAATCTTTATCTCTTAAGTGAAGAATGAATTCAATCAAATTCTAAGTTAATTAAGACTTCAGTAAAAACACGTATGTATGTATGCGCACACATATATCCTCATACAATTTATGGCCTGATTTAGTTACAAATTCTTTTTTTTTTCCTTCAGGTTTTTTTTTTTTTTTTTTTGCAGTTTTTGGCCAGGGCCAGGTTTGAACCTGTCACCTCCGGCCCATGGGCCGGCGCTCTACTCCTTTGAGCCACAGGCGCCGCCCATTCCCTCCAAGTTTTTTAAACACATGAGTCTTTCCAGCAACCTCGGTGTATGTGGCTGGTGCCCTACTCACTGAACTACGGGCACCAAGCCAGGAAAACCATTTTCTTTTAACTATTGAGTAACTGGATGAAGGAATCTGCTGGTGAGAAGTATTAGAATCCTATCTATCTATATCTCTCTATGTTTATCTATCATTTCTGTCTATTTATCTGTCTTTTAATTTTGCTATGGGCCCTAAACACTGGCTTTTGTAAATTGTATTTATGATCATATGATGTATTTATTATATTTCACTTGCAGTTCTGATGAATTATTACAGTATCTTCAACAAACAGATATTCAAATGTTCTGAACACTAAAACTTAGAGTCAGGAGTGTACACTTTGAAGCAGGGTTTATAAACACTCTTTTGCTATGCTACTACATTTATCTTTTTAATGATGCCTCACTGCAGATTGCTTAAGCAAACCCTATTTTATGTGTATGTGTATTTGTATTTGCACTACACATTGAAACAAATAAAACTGCTAGAAGTTCATTATCATAGCGCTTTAATTAATGAATATTCTTGCTTCACTATGCCATGTGTAAAATATTTTTGCATATCAATTCAATACCCACTTTAGAGAAACATATTATGATGAATATGACAAACAAAAAAGTACTAACCTTAGCTGTCAATCAATGGGGTTTTACCTATTAAGTAAAATTTCCCTGAGCTGGTCACCTTTATTTAGATGGGGTCATGCCAATTATTTGGAGAAAAATTAATTCAGTGTAAAGAATAGCAGAAGAATGATTGTTTCTTGCAAATTTTTTGTTTCAGTGACACATCTAGCATCTACTCATTAAGTGACTTTCTATAATAAATGGCACCATTAGTTTAAGATATTCAACATTTGACTGTATGTAAGTTATAACTGCATGCAAAAAAAACTCATGAAGAGGAAGGTATAAGCAACTTTTGATGATCTTGTGTTGTACAATTAGAAATAAAAATTTCACTGTTCATTAACAAAGCTTTCCTTTATTAGGGGTCAAATGATCATACTACTTAATTTGCTAGATGAATTTCAGTTACCTAAGAATACAGAAAAAAATAAAAAATATATATATTGGTTATAAACAAAAAAAGGGAATACAATTTAAGAGTTAAATTGAGATGTATGTAATGAAATATGAAAAATTCTGGAAACTCAAGATAAAGTCTTTAGCCTGGACCAATAGGAAAAATCAATTTGTCTACCCATAATGTATGATAGGATGGAAATACTTAATTTGCTAGATGAATTTCAGTTAACTAAGAATACAGAAAAAATAAATATATTATATTATATTGAATAAATATATTATATTGTATATTATAAGAAATAAAAGAGGAATACAATTTAAGAGTTAAATTGAGATATATATAATGAAATATGAAAAATTCTCGAAACTCAAGATAAAGTCTTTAGCCTGGACCAATAGGAAAAATGAATTTGTCTACCCATAATGTATAGTAGGTTGGAAATAATCAACTTTTATGATTTTAGTGATTTTATCATAGTTTATCTTGGCTTTTCTTTCTAATTCTATTTCTTGTTATCCTGGAAAATTTTATTTATTGCAAACATTGAAATCATCTCACTGTTTTTAATCTAATCTTTGCTTTCCAAGGTGCTTACAGATCTGATTACTTTGAGGTTTCAGTTTCTCTTTCTGTGAGTTGAAAGAATTAAAAGGTGTTCTGTAAGAATTTTGATGTATTCTATTGTTTGGATGGTGGATCCAAGGCCTAGACATGATCCCCTTTGAAGAGGAGCTGTCCCAAGTTTAGAGCAATGGTGACTGAAATTCTTTAGGTTCAATGCTTAGGCTTGAAGGGAAAACTGCAAATTGAATAAATTCATTCCAAAGAAATAAAAAGTAAAAAATACATGTGTAATTATTTGCAAATGCATATTTCTAAATATCCAATTGGGGGATAATACTTAAAAAGATCAGAGAGACGCAGGGACACCTCTCCCTCCTTCCTCCTATGGGCAGAGTATTTGTGGACTATGATGACCTCATCTGTTACAGAACTGTAGTTTACATGTATTTACTTTACTCCCATATCCTTGGCTTTTTTCTCATCTGCCACTCTGTTTTCCATAATTCTCAGTTGTTCCTATGTATTTCTTTCGTGTATTATACTTGGAAAAAACTATGTGAAGTGGAAAGTTGCATAGCTGTGACGCGCTTATGGTGTAGGGCTATGCATAACTGTCCCCTGCTTATCTTTCTACCTGTATTTGCTGTCACCCCCCAGATCTTTCATCCTTTCACTTTCAAGAGTTTCTAGCAGTTCCTTGGAAGTTCCAATTTTTTTCCATCTCAGAATCTCTTCTGTTCTTTGCAGTGTTACCCTGATCTCCAAATATGTTCTTCTTCTTCTTCTTTTTTTTATTCTGGATGATTTATCTGCAGACAAGTGTAAATGCACCTTTCTTTGAGAGATCTCCTTTGTTACCCATCTTCATTACATATTCTTTATCATTATTTCTCATAACACAGTGGTGCATTAGCCCATTTTCTGTTGCTGTAACAGAACCCTGCAGACTGGATAATTTATAAAGAACAGAAATTTACTTGGTTCATTTCTGTGAAGACTAGGAAGTCCACTATCAAGGATGCAGAATCTGTTGAGGGTCTTCAGCCCTAGTCATCCCATGATGGAAGATCTGATGGATGGAAACACAAGCACATGTGAAAGGGAAAGATACTGGGGACCAAACGAGCTTTATAACATTCCATTCTCAACCAGCTCCTGTGTTAAGGACATTCATTCATTCAGGAGGGCTCTGCCCTCATGCCCTAATCACTCCTTGTTAGGCCCCACATTCCAACACTTTGCATTGGGTATTAAGTTTCCAATACAGTAATTTTGAGGAAACATATTCAATCCATGCCAAGGTTACCTTTCAGTCATTAATTATATCATTATTTAGAATTAAGACTAGACCCACATCCGCTAATGTATCATTGACTGTCTCATCCAACTTGACAGAAACTGTACAGGTAAGAAAATGTGACTATTTTTTTTCCTAACTAATGTCCAGTGCCTAACAAAGTACCTTACCAACCCAAAAAGGCCAGGAATATGAAATCTCCAGCTTCAAATAAATTGTATCCTCTTCTAAACCACATACGCACCTACAGTTGTCCTGGTCCAATGCCAATAGGTATTCCCTCAAGTTCTGCTTAGAGGCATATTTGATAAGAACTGGCCTTGATCAGCTACAGGTAGACTATTTATGTCCAACTATAGGTTGGTCAAGCTGCATATAAATAGGAGGATCCACACACATCTGGACACTCCTTGGCTTTCTACAATAAACTTCTTTCCCCATCCTAATTCCCACTAACCTACCTTACAGATAACTGTTTTAGCTTCTTATTCTTGACAAGACCTTTGCATAACGTATGAAGCATTTCAGGGCACCTTTAACAGTCAAGTTGGCTTCGCCAGTATCTGGAATTAGTCACTTTCTCTTTTACCTGCAGCATTTATCTGCACTGTCCTGAAATCTATGCATAGTCTACATAGCCACTGGCTATAGTCATCATTTTATTAGTCAATTGGCTCAATATATCTGGGTACAGATGTGAATTGGAAGTAACATACATGATGCCAAGACATTTGCTACATATTTGGCATAGAAAAACAAAAAAAGACTGAGCATGCTCATAGTGCCCCAAACATAGGAGTGAAGACTGTAAAACACACGAGGTGTACGGAAAATAAAGTCTGACTTTAATAAAGGTAGAGCAGGACCCAAAATGCGACGTGTGCTTAATCTGAGAATTAACACACAAAGTCTCCTTTTTTAATAGTAAAGTTTCCTACAGAATTTATTCAGAACAAGTAAAAAGGCACAAATAGCAACAGATGTAATCAAAAAATCAACGTGTTATCATAAAGGAAACATCATGGGTGGTGAACCATGGGGAAATGGAAATAAATAATTAAAAAATTAGGTGTCATTCAAGAATTTTGTATATGGAATAATATAAACAGATCTCTGTAATAGCACTGTCACATTAGCAAACACACGGAAGATATCCCTTCGATTGGGAGAAAGACTTCAACAGAAGAGACAAGAACTATGACCAGGAGTTGGACAGCTGTGCATGTCAAGGCTGGGGGACACAGCGGTAGTAAACCGGAGGCTTATATATGTATGCGTGTATTCACACATACAAAGTGCCTTGAAGCAGAAGAGCTTGGTGATCAACTGGGCATGGAGAATGAGGAAGGTGGATGAGAACAAAGCTGGTCTGAGTTTTCTGACATGGGAAGAAAGGCGGATGAGAGTAATACCAAGGCAAATTAAACAGAAAGCAGATTGGAAGATTTTGCTTATAGAAATAATTATGTCCTGGTTTTTCTTTATGTTGAATTTGAGATGGGATATAATCATCAGGAAGGGAAGGGGATAGCAAATTAGACCCAGACATCTGTGTTATGGGTACAGGTGTGAACTGGAAGTTGTTGGCCTCCAGGCAGAGGACCACACCATGGAAGCTAATTGAAAGAAAACCTACTAACGCAAACAAAAAAAATATTTTATTTTATTTATTTATTTATTTATTTATTTTGAAGCAGAGCCTCAAGCTGTCACCCTGGATAGACAGCTGTAGTGTCACAGCTCATAGCAACCTCCAATTCCTGTGCTCAAGCAAGTCTCCTGCCTCCGCCTCCCAAGTAGCTGGGACTACAGGCACCCGCCACAACGCCCAGCCATGTTTTGGTTGCAGCCATCGTTGTTTGGTGGGCCCGGGCTGGATTCGAACCCACCAGCTCAGGTGTACGTGGCTGGCACCTTAGCACATTGAGCCACAGGCGCCGATGGGGTAAGGCACCAGCCACGTACACCTGAGCTGGTGAGTTCGAATTCAGCCCGGGCCCACCAAACAACAATGATGGCTGCAATAAAAAAAAAATATTTAAAAAGTCAAACATTTATGAAAATTACGTGTTATGTGCCCCACACAAGAAGAGGAATGCCAACTGGAGTTGAGGTGGTCTACAGCATAGGCGGGCACCCAGACAGAACTTTTAGGACCCCACCAGAGAAGCTAAGTTCTGAGCGGGAGGCTTTAATTCAGTCCTAAAACTGAGGGCTCTCCAAAATCCCTCCCATTCTTAAAAGGGTCAAGTTCAAATTACATTTTCTTAAAAGAAGTCTTTGGTGAACGTGACAAATTCAAATATTTCTATTTTCTAAGCACTAAGGCTGCAATTGATGTCACCTTAGTCTTTACTTAAAAACATCTGTAAGAGTCTGTATATTAGAAGAACATAGAAAGCAGAGGCTATGCTTATTTTGTATGTACAGTATTATAAAAGGTAGATATCTTGTCACACCTAGTCTTTCATAAGTGTATATTTATGTATTTTTGCCTTGGAAATCTATTTGTATCAGAATTGTGGAAACAATATTGATAGGTAAAGAGTATTCTGTTATAATAAGTTTGAGCTAAATGTCTATACTTATTGGGGTGTTCCCTTTTGTTAATATTTTTATTCTTTTTTTTTTTTTACTAATCATCTTATTTAAACATAGTGTATTAGAAGATACCATTTAGTTTAGAATTTTCTAACTGTGCAATTATTTAAGTGAGATAGTTCTTGTCCAGAAAAAGGTGTGCTTTTCCACGGCCAGTTGAATTTCTCTGAAGAGGGAAAACCATAATTTTTAGAAGATTTATAATTCTTTTCTGTAATCCCAAGGCCACTGCCAAATCTGTTCACCACCTAAATTCATGTGGAAACAGAAGTGTAACGGGAGAGCAGAGAGTGTCCAGAAACATGTTAGAAAACATTTTGATTTCCTTGTATCAACAGTAATTTCCAAGATCTACCAAGAAATAATTTTTATGACAGTATATAAATACTTTCTTCTCTATAATTTGCTCATTAGACCAAGATTTCGGAATCCTGTTTAGTAATCCTTATCAGGTAGACAAGTTGTCCATATTAGAAACAAACTACAGGATTCTTGATGTAAATATGGGAAACTTTTTGATATCACAAGGAAAAATAAAAAAATTATTCTGCCATTCACTGGTGACAAAGATTGGAGTGAAAATCATAGCAGAGGAAAGGTAAAAGGAGGGAAGAATGGAACTATTCAGAGGTAGTTTATTTCAATTAATCATTACATAAATTTAAGAGACATTCTTTAATCCTGAGGTTATTTGAGATTAAAACTTTAATTAGTTTTTATCCTTAATAAAGATAGCACTTAAACCCTTAAGCCTAGCATCTCAAAGCCAATTAACAGATAAATCCCCAATTTTCCTATGAAAGAATGTACACACATTTGCTTTTTTCATTTACAGTTGGAACTGCTGTGGTTCTAACCACAGCAGAGAGATTTGTTCTCAGTTGCATCCTGATACATAAGGAATCTTCAGCAGGACACCCAGTCCTTGATTCTCACATCAGCTGCACAAAATGGTTTTATTAAAATAATTATAAAATAGCATATAATTATTAAAATCAAAATGTACGATGATTAATGATTAGATATGAGGTAGATAAAACACTGATTCAGCTTTCAGTTGGAAAATTGTATGCTATGGGATCTTTGGCAGTTATTCAACCTGAGACTTTAGTTCCTTCGTGTAAAAATAGAGATCATAATAAAATCATCTTCAAAAAGCTGCTTTGAGTATTGAATGAAGTAATGCCTTTAAATGTTTATGTCTGTTAGGTAGTCACTAAGTTATTAGATGCTACAATATCAGTAATAAATATTAAAAGACAGGAAAGACATACAAAGACATATAACACATGAAAAAGAAGAAAATTCTGCATGTACACAGTCCTCAAATTACAATAGTTAGACTTAAGAGTTTCTGACTTCATGATAATACAAAAGTAACATGAATTCAGTAGAAACCGTATTTCTAGTACCTGTACCACCGTTCTATATTTCAATTTCAGCACAGTATGTAATCAATTACGTGAGTTATTCAGCACTTTGATATAAAATAGACTTTGTGTTAGATGATTTTCACCAACTGTAAGCTAATATAAGTATTCTTTCTTTCTTTTTTTTTTTTTTTTTAGACATAGAGTTTCACTTTCTCACTCCTCGGTAGAGTGCTGTGGCGTCACAACCTCCAACTCCTGGGCTTAGGCGATTCTCTTGCCTCAGCCTCCCGAGTGCTGGGACTACAGGCACCCGCCACAACACCCAGCTATTTTTCTATTTTGTAGTTCAGCCAAGGCCAGGTTTGAACCCGCCACCTTTGGTATATGGGGCCAGCACCTTCCTTGATGAACCACAGGTGCCCTCCTACTATAAGTATTCTCAACAAGTTTAAGGTAGGCTAAACTAAGACATGGTATTCAGTAAGTTATGTTTTTTAGATGCATTTTCAACTTATATTTTTTATTTTCAATGGGTTTATTGGGATGTAATTGTGTTGTAAATCAAGGAGCATCTGTATAAGTATTTGTACATTTAAATGTGTAGATATAAATATATTCTTCATCTATTTGTATCTCCATGTGTATATATCTATATCTACATTTATATGTTATTATCTAGAGAAGTTGGTTTAAAAGCTTACCATAGTCAGTATAGGAAATAACAACACTATTCTTAGGACAGCAAATACACTTACCTGTCTAAAACCTATTATTATGTTAAAGCAAATTTGTAATCACACCTGTTCACTGTTACATTGACTTTTTTTTGGCTGGGGCTGGGTTTGAACCTGTCACCTCTGGTACACGGGGCCGGTGCCCTACTCCTTTTACCTGCAGGCGCCACCTACATTGACATTTTTTATTGAGTCATAGCTGTGTACAATAGTTCAGTCATGGGGTACAGTGTTCAGGCTTCACATACAATCGGAGATATTTTTATCAACCTGATTGATGTAACATTCATGATATTTTCTCATTTACTATATGGAAACATTTTTGATCCGTATTTAGAAGTTTTCTCCTGACCCTTCAAATATGCACCACAAGTGTTTCTTCTTTCACAAGTTATTCACAATATTGGTAAAAGGAATAACTTGTGAAAGAAGAAAAATGTGGATAAAATAATTAAATTAGTTAATATCGGATGTACAGAGTTGCCATGGCACAGTGGGTATACTATACAGTGATTTGAGCCTGTGGTACCCCAGCAACAGAGGTGCTCAAAACTGAAGCTATTCATTTGTAAGTCTTAAATTTGTCAAAGGGAAATAAATGTAAGGGAATACACTTGGACCAAAGTTAAGATTGTATTATAATTCAAGAAAAAATTATTGGATAAGATTTAGAGGCTGGACTTCATGGAAACAGGAGCTTTAGAAAAGTGTCTTTTAAAGGAAGGGCAGAGATTTTAAAGTGTCTGGAAATTTATATACCTGAATATTGACAGCAGCTTGCAATTGGATATTTTCCAAAATACAGCAGAACGATTCTTACTCAAAGACTATCACCAGAAGCCATATACCCTATTAAAAGATTAATGAGCCAAGGAAAAGACAGTTCACAACCTGCTTCATCTGTTTCTCCTCTGCTCACACACCTACTTTATGTTACTTTTATGTCTTTGGCAAAATGAGTGAGGAATCTTTGCCTTTTGTTTGGTCTTTTTTCTGCCAAACTGAAAAGCAACTTGAAATGACACTTGGAAAGGATAAAAGTATCAGTGGCAAAAATATTTAAGCACCCCCCCTATTTATAAAAATATTTGTGTGAAATAGGAAAAAGAATCAGAAAATAAGTTAGAAAAAGCTGGTTTTACTCATGATAATGGCTGATGGATCACAGGTTTCTATTATCTTGATATTTGAAATGTCAGAATAGTGCAAACAGTATAAAATTTTTCAGGAAAATATTATTGAAGAATTAATTAAAATTCTAACAAATATTTATGAAAATGGAAAAAAATGTTTATATGTTTTAATGAACAGGGTAGAAACAGTGTCTAACCATAAAGGCACAAGTGAATTTATCCAAGGAAAATTTTTTCCAGGCCTTGTATTTTCTATAAAGAATCCTTGCTTTTGTTAAATAAAAAATGATTTTCTGCTGTTTGGTAGATTTCAAAAACAACCACCATAATTTTCAGTTTGTTTCCTGTTGATGAATCTGTCTTTCCATGCCTTGTGGGTAGGTCTTTAAAATTGCCTTGTGAGGGCGGCACCTGTGGCTGAAAGGAGTAGGGCGCCGGCCCCATAAGCTGGAGGTGGTGGGTTCAAACCCAGCCCCAGCCAAACACTGCAAAAAAAAAAAAAAAAAAAAAAAAGCCTTGTGATATTGTACATGTATCAAGCTCATCCCACAGAGATTTTGCAGCCACCCCCCCCTTTCTGCTGTTGGAATCCGGAGTCTACTATGTAGAGAAGCTGGCTGGGTGACAAGTGACAAAAACAAAGTCATCTGTGTTGCTATAGTCAACAGCCTACTAAGCGCCACACTAGTGGCTGGTACTGAGGAAGTGCTCCCAGCAGAGACTTGCTGAGTTGCCTGGATCTAATGACCATACAGCCACCAATATACTGAACAGTGAACTAAATAAAACGTCATGGTTTTAAAGTACCAAATTTGGGAGTGATTTTTTCATGTAGCAGTGCCTAATGGAAGTATGCCAACATAAATGACTTCCTATATTTAGAATTTTTTTTTTGTATTTATCATCTGAAGATTTCTGAAAACCTATAAGACACCATTAATCTTATTTCACATGATACTCATTCATGCGTTTCATGATAGCTATTTTACATTTAAGTTTTCTTATTCAGACAAGCCGAATTCAAACACTACTGACGGATAAGCATTTTTATAACAATTGAAATAGTCAAACGATGAAATAAATGGCATTCAGAGGAAATCAATGATTTTTGCTGAAATCGCCCTTAGATATTCTAGGAAATAGTCCTGAGATAGATAAAAGGACAGAATAACCTGGGTCTCAAATGGAAATGTTCATGAGGGTCAGGAAGGTAACAGAACGGGAAGAGCATCATCAGAGGGTCAGTGGTCGGCCAGAGGACCGTCAATGCTCAGCGCCGGGAGTTAATGCCGTGCTGAAGTGTGCTGTCCAATATCCAGATTTTCAGATGTTTAGAGACAGTTTGAAGTCCAAATTCCATTAAAAATCAATTCAATTTTAACTGTTAGTATTTAGTTCAGTTTAGAAACTTATTGAGAATTCCCATAGAATTGTGAACAATTAAAAGTTTAAATGTAAAGTGTAAGTATATCCGCGTATAGAAATAATATAGTCTGTTTTGTGATTTAAAAATATTTGGGGTGGCGCCTGTAGCTCAGTGGGTAGGGAGCCAGCCACATACACCGAAGCTGGCAGGTTCGAGGCCTGCCTGGGCCTGCTAAACAACAATGACAACTGCAACAACAACAAAAAGAAATACCTGGGCGTTGTGGCAGGTGTCTGTAGTCCCAGCTACTTGGGAGGCTGAGGCAAGAAAATCGCTTAAGCCCAAGAGTTGGAGGTTGCTGTGAGCTGTCACGTCACAGCACTCTACCCAGAGTGACAGCTTGAGGGTCTGTCCCAACAAAAATAAAAAATAAATAACAAATAAAAAGATATGATTCTGAGAATCCTCAAAGAACTCAAATTAGACCTCCCATTTGATGCTGCGATTCCATTACTTGGCATCTACCCAGAAGAAAAAAAATAATTCTATCATAAGGAAATTTGCACTAGATTGTTCATTGCAGCTCAATTTACAATTGCCAAAATGTGGAAACAACCTAAATGCCCACCAACCTAGGAATGGATTAATAAACTGTAGTATATGTATACTATGGAATACTATTCAGCCATTAAAAAAGATGGAGACTTTACATTTTTATATTATCCTGGAAGGAGATGAAACACAATTTCTTAGTAAAATATCAGAAGCATGAGGAGGAAGAATCCAATGTATTTAATTCTAATATGAAGCCAGTAGATGATCTAATACATGCCCACATAAGAGAAAAACTCAAATCAATTCAAGGGGAGGGTCAGGGAGATGAGAAAGTGCGGAGAGGGGAGGGGGAGGGTAATGGGTGTGTCCCACTTAATGGGCACAGTGTTAGAGAGTATGACACACTTCCCGGGGGTTGACACAATTATAAGAATGACTCTACCGAAACAAATGTAAACATCGTAACCTAGTAATTTGTACCCACAAATTAGTCTGAGACAACAAAAAAAATAAATAAAAACATCTCATATAAAAAAAAAAAAATTAGCCTCTGTGAACCACCACAAAAACAAATAGGGTTCTTGGTAAAAATGTTCTAAAATGGAGCACAGTAGCCATTACGAGTCTAGTAGATCATGCACTAACTGTATTTGTGTCATTAGAAATGTTTCCTAACCACATTGGATTTTTCTTCAGGTAGGAGAAAAATAGGAGTAATAATGGAGGTACATAAAATAATTAAGCTTAGGGAATGGGCTACTTGTTTTGTTTATAATTTGCACAAATAACTAAGTAAAAGGAAACTTAACAGATAGCACATGCTTCATGTAGATAACATAAAATTTAATTTTACCGCCATGAAATCCATTTTTAGTGTTTATGAGTCTCAGAAATCATAGTATAAATAAATATTTGCATATAAACAAAATTACTATGCCTAAATTAAAGTATTAGAATATGTGAGGAGTGGTTGTGATTTAACGGGATGACCGAAGAACGGCCTGAAATCATGAGGATAGAGTATGAGGTAATGTAATTTCTAATCAATTTTAACATTTCCCTCAAGATAAAGCTCAAGGTCGTTGACACGTTTCTGTATTATCTGTCTCCTGCTTATCACTCTTGGCTTGTATCTTAATTAACAAAGTATTATCTATGATCCATTCATTGCTGCCTCCTTTTAAAAAAAAAATTGTCCCTACGTGTGCTCTTGCTTCTGGGACTTTGTACTTGAAGGTTCTTCAGTTAGTTTTCTCTGTAGAAGTGTACAGCTCATTAAATATCTTCTGTCCTTCTGTGGGAAGATTCTAGATCTCTGCCCCCTTAATTTCAGGTTCAGCTCTGTGACTTACATCGGCCAATGAGCTATGAGTAAAAGGGACTATATAGTAAGGGGGGGTCTGCCATTTCCATGTTTTCTTTTCACTTGATCACTGATTACACTAGTGCATGTCCAGGCGGAGCTTCTATCTGCTGTGTCTGAGAGTGGAACGTAAGCACAGCCCCTTCTGAAACTCTCTGTGGACATACAGGCTAAACAAGAAACCAATTTTGTTATTTTCAACTGCTGAGATTTTCAGGTTATGTATTTATTTATAATTTACTACAGCAAAACATAGCTTATTCTGGCTGATACTCTTTCTCAATCCACATAGTATGCCCACCATTTTTCTACCAAATTACTGTTCATCCTCCACATTTATATTTATATGATGTTTTCTCTAGGAAACTTCCGAAATTCCACCTCCCTGGTTTGCTGCCCATCCTATTTTTTCCTATATTTACCCAGCCTGTCATGTTTATAATTAGATCTATCATATCTGACCGAGGGCTTGTGAATAAGTACATGGCATCAATAAATATTAGTGGGGTCCATTACTGATGAATATTTAAACGAGGGGAAAAATCGAATATATTTTATGATCAAATGTCTCACAACCCCAAAGCTGTAGTATGATCAGAGAAATGAGAGAAGAGATGAAAAGACATGGAGTTACAGAGGAACATTATCTATGGTTTTTCCAGATGTTTTTCCTTGTCAGGCATTTGACACCAAGTTCAATGTGGTGTTGTATGACAAGTCCCCACTCTCTGATAAAACAGGGGGCAGTGGAGAAACGGGCCCAAACAGCTAGAACCCAAAAGTTTGTGAAAATGTCTTCAGGTTATCATGATCTGAAACGGTCTGATCTGAAAATGATCTCAGTGCTTATTTTACACAGCTTGACAATTAAGTTCATGAACTCATCCTAGAAAAAGTGTTACATCCCCCACTGCTGAACATCACTATGCTCACCCAATGGCCGAGGGGAGTAATTTGGAAGGGACCATAGTAATGTTCAGCAAGGAAGTATACGGCACTTTTTCAAGTATACAGCACTTTTTCAAGTATACAGCACATTTTTTTAGGATGAGCTCATGAACGTAGTTGTCAGACCCTGTATGCTAAGTTACAACGTAGTAGCATGCCAAAAGTTAACTCCCACACTGACAAGGGCTTAATAACCAGAATACACAGAGAACTCCAACGTATTTGCAAGAAAAGAACAAGAGATTCCATCTCAGGATGGGCAAAAGATCTAAAAAGAAACTTCTCTAAAGAAGACAGGTGCACGGCCTTCAGACACATGAAGAAATGCTCATCATCCTTAATCATCAGAGAAATGCAAATCAAAACTACCTTGAGATACCATCTAA